>MU002460.1:0-13740 GCA_010093585.1 Melanomma pulvis-pyrius CBS 109.77
CCCCCGCGCCATCCACCCCCGGCAACGGCGTACGCAGCACCTCATCAATCCCGCCGCCCGCCTTAACACTCCTCGCCGGACTACCCCCCGCATCCAGACTCCCCGGCGCCACTCCCCACGCGGGACTCACCACCACGCTCTCCGGACTCCCAGGACTAGCTACCAGCCCCTTGACACCGACCTCGTACCTCACCGCCGCGACATTCTCGTCGTCGTCGTCGTCGCCCTCGCCCACGCCCACAGACCTCAGATCCTCGACCCACGTCTCCGTGTCCCTGGCCTTCTTCCTGCGGGTAGCCGCGGTGCCTTGGGCGGGGGTCTGCTGCTTGTGGGCCCGGTCGTCGGCGGCGAGGAGGAGCGCGTGGACCTTGGCTCGGGGCACGGCGTGGAAGCCGCCGGCGGCGGCGTATCGTGTTATGAAGGTGGGCATGTAGTCTTGTTCTTTTTTGCGGGCTTTGGCGAGGTGCGTGAGGAGGGGGGCGAAGGGGTAGTCTTCCTTCCAGATTCCAGATGCTGGGGCGGCTCCTCCTCTTTCCTCTCTATCATCGCCATCGTCGTCGTCGTCATCGTCGTCGTCGTCGTCGTCGTTGTCATTTTCCTTCTTCGTATCAGTGTTCATACCCCTAGTCAAAACTTCCGCAGTCTCCTTGTGTATACCCAGCATAGTCAAGAATCTCTCCAGGGATCTCCCCAGCTCTTCGTCTACATCTTCCACCGTTTCTCGGAACGTGTGGACTCTCAGTCGAAGCGAGCGGTAGGAATGCGCCACCGCGTATTCGACAACGCTCGTCACGAGATCGATGTACGCAAGTAAGTGGTCGGGATCCAGCGTGCTGTGATGACCTTGGAAGACTATGGATGTGATAGCCGGGAGGGGTATGTGTTCCAAGGGAGGAGGCGTTGAGGGTCGACCACCTGGCTCAATCGATGGCTGTACTTGCGATGAGGGAACTCCGCCAGAGCCAGTCTCTTCTCTGTCTTGCCCTCCTTCAATGTCAACCTCGAACCCAACAGCACACCTCCCGCCCCCTCTCTCAAACCCCCCAATCTCCCTGATCAATTCACCCAACCTCTCCTCCCCCCGTCCCTTCCCCGCCATCCTATCCACAACCGTCCAAAGCCCTTGCATGTCCTCTTCAAACGCCTTCCCCTCCCCATCTTCATTATTCAAGTCCTGTATCCACATCCTCTCTCCCCTCTCCCTCGCCTTCTTATCATTCCCGCCCACACGCAACGAACGCCACATTTCCTTCTTCTCTCTGCGCAGATTCTTGATGGATAGGTATTCGAGAAAGCGAGACAGGGGCCAGAATTCCAAAATTGCAGAGACTGTAGTAAGGGAGAGGAGTTCGCGCTCAAAGGCGAGTAGGAGAAGGAGCGTTTTCGCAATGGTGTGAAGAGACCAGCCTTTGGCGCTTGTCTGACCGTCAAGTTGGTAGTGTTCGGGTCGATGTGACTGGGCTAAAGGGCTCGCTGGGTTGTTGGCATCAGGGATTGGACTGAACATTCTCGTCACAGTTGCCGGGGGATGCACGGCGACTTTGAGGTAGCACCGCTCGCTACATAGGACCCTCAACATCATTGCCTGCTTCCCTTTCCCCTTTCCCTTCCCCTTCCCCGCCTCATCCTCCTCACAGTACGCAAAATACTTCTTTAGAACCATCTCCAATCTCCTAATCTCGCCCTCCAACTTTCCGCGCCCACTGCCCTCAACCTCAACACCAGACCTCTGCAAAACAGCCGGAAAAGTCCACACATCCTTCTCTAACAATCTTTGCTCGTCGGCCGTAAGCCGTCCATCGCCCTCCCTCCACCCCACCAACCCAACGCCCTCAGAAAACGTCCCACACTCCGCTCGCCTCAACACCCATCCCTTTTCTATAACCGTATTCCACCTGCGCTTCTCCTTCTCTTCCCATTCCTTGACGGCCTTCTCGAGCTCTATCTGTCTGGCTAACTTCCACTCCGTGTAATCATACCCAACATTGTATTCATCCCAGTCTTTAGTGTTGAGAAGAGGCCGCGGCTCCGGAATCCACACCACGACGGGTACCTCGGGGCAGAATTGGCGGAATGCGCCGTGGAGAGTATGTAGAGGTTTTGTGCGGCGTTCGGCGTGGTTGTAGACGTGCGAAGGGACATTACTAGTTCCGAGTAGGTGGAAAGGGATTTGGAGAGTTAGGGTTAGGGGCGTTGGAGTGGTTATGGTTGTGGTGGAAGCTTTCGACATCTGAGGTTGAAATCGTGGTAGATTGAGTCGAAGCGTGTGACGTTGAGTGTACGAGTATAAAGAAATAGCGTTCTTGTCTTTTGCTGAAAGTAAGATGCGTGAACAATAAGACGACTACAGGTCGCTGCTTTAAAGAATCAAAAAATTAAAGTATATGTGACGGAGTAGGAATTGAATGAGCGTAGCAAGATGTAATTGAAAGGGTTCCTAGTTGTACTTCTTCCAAGCGAAGAGACAAAGAATGTTTGGTGCATCCACATCAAGACATGACAAAGGTGCATCGGCCCACGAAGCCTCCCGGCCCTCAACAAAGACGTATGTAGAGGATGAAGAAAGCGGGTAAGTTATGTAGAGGCGTTATTTTAAGACTAGCTTCCAGACTTTGTACCCATGTACCTTGCTCTAGACCCGAGCGTTTTCTTCTTACGATTGTAGGGTCCTAAAAAACCACCGCAATTATCTATACGGAGTGCAGATGATGAAGAAAAATTTGATGAACAGGAAAATCTTATCCACTATGCTGCTCTACATAGGACCGAGTCATGCTCAATATACGCATTTGTGTCTGTCTACGTCGCAGCCTGTGTGTTGGGTGCAACAGCAGGTTGAGCGGCGGGCTCAGTAGTCACAGGCCCAGCAGCGGGAGGCGCAGTACCAGCCGCTCCCTCAGTAGGGCCCGGAAGCTGCGTATTATCAATCGCGTCGCTTGCCTTCTCTGCCTTCTTCGCCCACTTTGGTTCCTTCACCAACTCGGGATCCTGCCAGGGTCCAGCATCGCTGAGTGGACAGCCGCCCGGGCAGTCACACTGTCCACCAAACGCTTTTGGTAGGTTCTCCGCAGGGACCTGCTTCAGTAGCTCTTTCTCGTATCCGGTTCCTAGAACGTGTATCTTGCTGACTGTGACCGGGTCCAGGAACCGCTTGACGATACTGAACACACCAGCGAAGCCCCACGGGGCGTTGATGATGTACAGCTTGCCAAGGCGCTCCGGATAGTAGTTCTGCGAGATTGCGCTGACAGCACCCAAGTATCCGTAGACCGAGGTGGCCCTGGCAATGCCGACACCCTTGAGATCCATGATTGTGCATGAGGTTTCGAGGAGCTGTCCGAATTTGCGAGAGCAGGCGGGGAGGCGGGGGTCGGCCATTTTTTCGTATTCGCAGACGAGGTTCTGGATCATGCGTTCTTCGGAGGTGATTTTAGCCATGGCAGTGAGGTCGGCGTTGCCGAGCTGTTCGATGTAGAGGGGGCGGCCATCCTGTGTCTGCTATCAGTCTTGTACTGCAAAGATAGGAGCTAAAACTGCACGGGCATGCTGCGGCGGGATCGAGAACGGGGAGGGAGCGTACTTTGTCCGTTTTGTGGTAGTACTGGGGATAGTACTTGAAGACCTCTGGTCGCTCTTTGTAGTCAAAGGTGCGGACCAGCTCATCCACCCCGATACCCGCATACTCTTTCCGCCACTTTTCGCAGTCGATGAACCTGCATCTCATCAATTCACTTGCTCAGCCCTTCTGTAGTTTATCCACACTCACATCTGCTTCGCGAGTTCGACATTGAACTTGCGCGCGCGGAGGAACCGCAGCTGCAGCTTATTAGCCAGCTGAAGCATCCGAGGTCTGCTGGCTACGGTGAACATACCATAGTCAACGTATCCAGATTCTGAGTATAGCCCGCCGCCTCAAGGACGCTCCGCAACTGGAAGACCTGGGCATCCTGTTCGGGCGTCGTATGGCCGGGGTGGCCATTCTGCGGCGTTGGGGCAGTAGTGGGGAAATCGTAGTCGTCGTATTTGGGGTCGAGCTTTAGCTCATGTGGGCCGGGGGTAGCCATTACGGACGAGTGCTCAAGGGGTGTAGGGGGATTTGAGAAGAATATGGGGTTGGTGAGGAGGAGAGGGAGCGTTCAGGATGCAGGTGTTGATAATGGGGGATGACGAAGTTGTGGCTAGGCGGTAAGCGTTGCAGCCTCTCACGAAGCGAGGGGGGCACTACTGAAACACAAAATCGGTCCCAAGTCGCCTAGGGAACCTGATGACCAGATGCAATGCGCACATGATAGACGACAGATATCAGTCCCCATACTCACGTTCACTCGTGTCACCCCCCCAAATCCACCTCCCAACAACAAAACGGCGTGGCTGAAGGGGTAAAGCTTTAGTCAACCCGGGAAGGGGACACAGCCATTTTTATCGAACTACCTAACTCATACATAGCAAGAAAAGAAAATAGAGAAAAAGGCCAGACAATCAGAGAGATCAAGAGTAAAGGCCACCAAAACACCGCGGCCACTCCGCACCCAATCATTCAACGCTTCTGAGTAGAGTAATGAGAGTAGAAGCCTTCGTCGAACCGTGATGACCGATGAGCCGCATGCAGAACAACAAACATGATTTGAGATTCTTGTACTAACCCGCTTGATTCCTATTCCGCCGTCCGCCCATCCGCCCTCAAGCTCCCGAAAACCCGTACGTCTACCGAAGACTAACCTTCACCAACTGAGCTATCAAGTGCAACGAACAACCAGAGATTCCAGCATTTGGTTCAGTAAAGAACACGAGATGAATTTGAATAGCAAGCAACCGAACACCGAGCAATGACGCCTGAACTGAATACGACGAAGAACTCCCGCAAACGCGCCTATTGACAGGTTTCCAAGCAAGAAATTACCCTGGTCGTGGAGAAAGTACAAGTGGAAATGTCACCCTTGGACGGCTGCGGGGATTCCTGGTTTATGGCATTGTAGAGTCTATCATGATCGGCGATCCCGACCTTGGCCAAAGTCGGTCTCCGTCACTTTCTTTTCCTTTCGGCTCTTGACCATATACTGTGCGTACAAGGCAACATGATCACTGGGGAAGTGATAGTTGGGGAACCCGGGCACACGTTGGAGATACTCCTTGTCTATATCACCTAGTAGACCAAGCACTTGGAGGGTGTTCGTCGAGTACCAGATGTAATCCAACACGCCGACAAAGCCAGGCGTGTAGTTGGTAAAGCTTAGCTCACCGACCGCTGAGTAGCTTGACTTTAGACTGAAGGGATGGGAGATACCATCTCTTGTGAAGTTGCCGTACTTCCGACTGCCAAGATCCTCGTGCGAGTTTGGTAGGACACCTTGAACGATCAAATCATATATACCGGAGTTTGGAAGGGAGTTGAAGTCGCCACATAGTAACAGTGGAATCTGAGAGCCGTCCGCGTACTCCTTTGAAGGTCCTGGCTCCGCGGTAGCGTCCGCTTCATTTCCATCTTCACCGTCTCCATTCGTGAACCGATATACTACTTTGTCGGTGCAAGCTGGGAACTTTGCCCACTTGTTGGCGAACTTGGTAATTGCTTCCATCAGGATAGCAACTTGAACAAGCTTGACATCAGTAAACGCAGGGTTCCAAAACACGTGCACATTCCCAACGATTATTCTTGTGCCCGTAGCGCGATTCTCCAAGAAAGCAAGCACGCCGATATCATCTCGAGGCATGACGCGATTGAAGATGTCGTGTTCGCCCTTCATATCTGGCCGGTTGATAGCAGTGTTGGCGAAGTCGACGAGCTGCTTGTCCAGCAGGATGTACCTATACCAATTAATTTCTTACAATCACTCTCGGACTTAGAATCTTACTTGGTGTTCTTGTAAAATATCGCACACCCATCGACAAGCTTGGCTTCCTTCTCGGCCATGGTTCTTGCTCTCGACTTCGGCCAGAAAACCCCCTTGTAGTCGTTGTGTGCCAACGATGCTCGGAAGTAATCATTGAAGCTATCTTGGTCGATTTCCTGGAGACACAAGATGTCGGCGTTCCGCTCTCGAAGCTCTGCGAGAATGGTCTCTCTGCGGTGTTCCCACGACAAGGCTCCGCTTGGTGTATATCCATATTGGGATTGGGTACAGTACTTGTCACACAGGATGTTGTAGCTCAATGCACTGACAGTCTCCTGCTCAGCATCTGGAACCTCATCAAGAACAATCCAGTCTCTCTCGGGCGGCGCTTCAGGGCCTTGAGCGTTCTCACGGAAGTGCTTGATCAGCTCCGTTGTTCCGTGCTCGACAATGATTGACTTCAGCTCGTCCGGAATTGGATTTCCCTCAATTCCCAACATCTCAAGCTGATATAGAGACCCCATTTCGTAAGGGAGAGTGTCGAGGTGATTGTCGAAAAGGAGTAGTTGCTTCAGATTGACTAGCATGCCAATTTCTTGGGGAAGAAAGCGCAGTTCGTTCAGAGAAAGGTCCAGGTGCGTGAGATTTCGTAACCGTCCGACGGAGGGTGGTAGAAACGAGAGCTTGTTGCAGTTGAGATAAAGCTTTGTCAGAAAGGTGTACTGAAAGAGCGAACTTGTGATGACCTTGAGGTTTTGGCCGCCGAAATCGAGGATGGTCCATATGTGATTTTCTTTCGCATCTTCAGCGCGGGGCGCCGCGGGCCTGTTCCGCTCTTCCTTGTCCGACTCCTTCTGTGTGCCATTAGTTGTTCCCGCTACCACGTTCTTGTTGACACTTGGGTGGTTTCGAGCATGAGAGTGTGATTGTGTCATCTCGCGCGCCGTCTGCGCCAGATGGAGCTGTTCCGCCCAGTGCTCGTTCGGGGGCTTGCTTAGTCCGCTGTGTACGCTCCCTGGAGTGCCATTTTGGAGGTGGCTATTCGCGAAGTGGGGTTGCGCGTTTGTTATGCCACCGCTCGAAATGGTGTGCTGGTGGTTGTATTGGCTGCTGTGGGTACCACCGGTGTGCTCTTGGTGTTGCTGGTGCGCATGGCCGTGGTGCTGATGATTTTGGTTGTGTTGAAACGGCTTGCCCAAGTTCATCTGCATCGCGTATCGCTGGTGGCTCGCCCCCCCATTCATCATCACATTGTGGCCCTGGTGCCCGTGGCCCTGGTTGTACATGCCGTATTGTTGGGGCGACTGTGGCCCGGGGGAGCGCGAGGGCGAGGGTGTATCGTTGTTGAAGGGTATCCGGCCGCTAGTTGTGGGAGACCGCACACGGCCGGGAAGATTGCGGGAGTGGAGGTTGGGTTGGTGTTGAGGATAAAAGGTCTGGCCAGCTCCCCGTTGGTAGGCCGAATATTCGGCCATTTATAGGCTCGCGTATCGCGCCGGAGGGTTCACGTGGTCCCCAGGTCAGTGAAAGTGAGCGAAGAGGAGGGCCCGGGGGCGGTATCAAGTCGGAGGTAGGGTTCGAGGACGAGATTTTCTTCGTTTTAACATGGGCGAGTGAACAAGACACCGGCATGTGCGTGCGCTAGCTATGGCCTGCCGCCGTGCGGCATGTATTGAGACGCTGGTCCGGTTTGCGGCCGTTGCTGTTGCGTGAGCAGCGGGGGCGAGTGAGCGTGGTGTGCGGCCGAGGCGGGCGTGTGTCCAGGACGAGGGTGGAGGGGAAGCTCTGTTGCTATTGATATCCCGGCGCCTGTATTCACGGCGGTCAGTTGCTGCGGTGGGGGAGCAGGTTGGGGTGAAGCCGAAGTAGATGACTAGAGAAGCGGGTAGAAGAGGTGCGCACGTACGCCGGCGGGATGGAGCAGGGTAATGCAGCTATACAAGCAGTCTCAATTGTGCCAGACCGATCGAAAGCTGTCCCAACCGTAGCGCAGAAGAAGAATAGTGAGGGTAGGCGATGCTGTGGGCGCGGTGCTTCGCGATGTCAAGCGCTGCGACGCCGACGGAATCTGCCGGCTTGGGCCACGTGACATGTACGATCACATTCACGTCCGAGATCACAAACGCAAGCCACATCGATGAAAACGACGGTTCGGTGTAGATGTGGCTTTAGGAGCACTTGCACCATCTTGCGCAATGCCCCCTCGCGCTGTTTTCGGTCATGCGCCTGGTGCTATCCACGGCGCTCTGGAGCTCCCCATCAGTGTGTGAGCGCTCTGATCGGCCTCCAAATCTGACGCGCCACATCTCCATCGCAAGAGGCTCAGAGCTGCCACACGCTGCCCAAGGCGGCGAAATTTTGCCCCCAGCTAATTATCGCGCCTGGGAAAGGATGCGGAGGCGCAGACGTGATTGGAACGCCGCGTCTGAAGGTCTCGGTTGCGGTTCCAACCTGAGTCTTGGAGCTGTTCACCTGCTCACCTGAGGCGTCCGCTGTGGACAGGCTCTATACAGCCGGACTTTGTAGACGACGCACATTTCTATCTTCGCCATGCCTCCGCACTGCTTCTCCGACCCCATCACGTCCGTTCGCTGAGCAGCCACGCCGTCCCGCCGCGCCCTACCGTCGTCTATTTCTCATTCTCCGATGCCCCGGCGCTCACACGTGCTTATCGGACGACTTGGGAAAGGCCTAATATCGAGCTCACGCTAGGCAGTGGGGCAGGGTGTCAAAATGGCCGAATGGTTAATGGTGTGCACCTCCTGATGACATTCTGTCTGAAGATGTCGTCGTCCTAACCTGTACCTCAGTATCGCTTTCCCGGCGGGAATGCCAACGGCACCCCGATAAGACCCAAGACGGCCGAGGCGAGGCAATGGGATCTAACCACAACTGACGCTCTCGGGAGGACAATCTCAGGAGCATCGAGCTCAGCTTCGCCAGCACCGACCCCAGGAGCCTCGATGGACGCAACGCGGGGCTCCATCTCGAGCACCTCGACTCAGAGCACGAAAGAGGACAGCTTATCCCCGTCGAATCCCTTCGTTCTTCGCCATGGACGGCGATACCTCCGAGACCTTCCCTACCCGCTTCCCTGCGACCTACCAGAACTCCAGAGGCAGAACCTCCAGTCCCTCCTCGCCACTTCCGTCCTTGGTCGAGCTCTGGGCTCCACCCCGTCCCGACAGCATCCTCCCAGAAAGGTACTCGAGGTTGCCTGTGGTAGTGGATACTGGTCGTCGCTATGTCATGACTATCTGCGAGGGTTAGGCGTCGAGGATGTGTCGTTCACTGGTCTGGACATTGTCCCCCTGGCGGGAGACTTGCGGCGACAGGGAATAGATTGGAGATTTGTGCAGCACGACCTACGCAAGGTACCGTTGCCATTTGATGATGGAGAATTCGATATAGTAGTGATGAAGGATATGAGCATGGTAGTGCCGCTTGGCTCACCTTCTCAAAGATTAATTGACGAAACGACGCGGATACTGAAGTCGGGGGGAACGCTGGAGATTTGGGAGACGGATCATATTATACGATCAATCCTACCGCATCCACCACCTCCACCAGGGAAGAACGCAGAGGAATATGCTTGCGCAGTCGCAACAGGAACATTCCTAATATCGCCAATTACGCCATTTACCGACGTCCACAACAAATACCTGCAAGATTCGAATGCATGGATACAGGAGGCCTTGGACAAGCGAAGGCTGTCGCCCACGCCTTGCGCGCGTATATCGCAAATGCTGCTCCAGGAGACAGAGACGCTCTGCAATGTTGAAAATCGGAGAGTAGCAATACCACTTGGTGAACTTCGATGGGAGCGAGAAGACGCGGCCGGGCGAAACCCTTCCAAGCGCCGTGGAAGTGAGGCAGGAAGAGGGAAGAAGGGCAGTATGGGGCTCGAGGGCTCAACACTCAGTGAAGAGCAGGCGGCTCTCAGATACACAGCATTACTTGTCGTTATCCAGATGATCGAGAGTCTAGAGCCGCTGCTGAAGGAAGTCAGCGGAAAGAACCAAGAGGAGTGGCAGCGCTGGTGGGGCTGGATGATGACAAACCTGCTGGAGAATAAGGGTGCATCCAGCGGAGAATGTCTGGAGGTTGGGGTATGGTGGTGTCACAAGGTTTAAGATATGGGTCGCATACCATTTCATTTAGGATATCCCAAAGGGTAACGGTAACGCCCGAAATCAATTGCGTGGAGACGGATCTCTTAGAATTTATCATATCGGTGGCGTAGGGTGCGATACCGCTTTAAAAAATACCTGGAAACTGGAGTTAGCGTCCAGGACGATACCCTTTGTAACGCTTGAGGAGGTACACATACAATGCTTCGATTTCTGGAGTCAAATGTCAGCTCGTATGGATTCTATATCTCGCAAACTGCTCACCTTTCTTCACAAACTCTGCCCTTTCAATGCCTCTCCTGATCTGCTCTTCGTCGGTGACATGTTGCTGGCTCGCAAACGCCTTGTGGAGACGTGTTCGAAAGTAGTCGTATCCATGAGGGTATTCCCTCCCCATAAAAAGCAGTTCTATGCAGTGTCATTCCAAATACCGGGGAGGTTGTAGGATTTTGCCGGTACCTTTATATATCCGAATGACTTGGTGGCGAAGCGCCGGATTGGTAGAGGTCATCTTCTCTAGGATGGAATATAATGTTTAAAAGGGACGATAGGTTGACAAAAAGTAAAAGATATATGACTGGTCTACATCTGCATCAGAGCGGATGGGTTGTGTCGATGTAGGTCGGATTGTGCATCGCGGGACCGGTAATGGAACGAGCTTGGACCGATCTGACGTAGGGCTAAAGTTTGGAAAGTCGCGGACAAACCACAACCGCAACAACACTACAACGCCAAACGGACAGGACGGTGCTACAACACCTTCTTTGCCTTCCTTGATACCCTCGATAGCCTCTGAGGATCCCCAACAGAGGATTCCCAGCACGATGCGACCTCGTTTGGCGCGCTTCGCGCTCTCTAACCCCGCCCCCGCGTCT
Organism: Melanomma pulvis-pyrius CBS 109.77; assembly: GCA_010093585.1. NCBI lineage: Eukaryota > Fungi > Ascomycota > Dothideomycetes > Pleosporales > Melanommataceae > Melanomma > Melanomma pulvis-pyrius. Next base: position 10,837 of record MU002460.1, read on the forward strand.
CTTCAACCGGGCATTCAGCGTGCAGCACGCCATACACGATTCCAATCAACAACTCTGCGCAGTGGCGAGCCCGCTACCGCGTCGCTGAGCCCACGATGGCTTTCGGAGCTCAAGAATCGCATTGGCAAGTGCATCATGTTTGGCCTGAGCGCTGGGCAAACAAATGAAGCTTGTTCCATATTAAAAGAATTGGTTGTGGACTGGAGGGAGCTGGTAGCAGGCAGCGAAGGCTTCCTCACGGGAAAGAACCGGAGAGGCCTCTTTCGGCAAGAGGTCGTATGGGGAGAAATGGTACGGAGTACCTCGTCCCCATTCAATACTACGGTGCAACGACTAATGCAGTGTCACGGCGCGTACAGGACAGCATGGTGAGACAACACACTGGACGAAAGAGTCCTCGTACAGAATGAGTTCCGATGGCTAAATATATTCAAGGGTATTGATCCGACATGGACGTTAGGGAATGCGAGCAAACTTTGACTGTGTCACAGGTCACGTTAACAACGTCATGTACAATCGATATGCAGAATCGGCTCGGGTCAATTGGACGCTCAACTTCGCCAATGCGCTCGATCCTGCGCACAAAGCTGAATGGAAAGCGCTGGTCACGCCGTCGGACGTTGGCCTGATTCTACGCAGCATTCGAACCGACTATAAGTTTGTACGCACTCTCTACCGCGAGTACCCGGGCGAGGATTGCTGACTCTTGGGCCCAAGCCAATGAAATGGCCGGACAAGGTAACGGTGCTACATAAGCTGAGGGACCAGCCGAATTCGGATACCGACCACTTCATTCTTGACGTACTTATATTGTCAGAAGTGCATCGTCGCCCGGCAGCAAGGTGCGTCGAGGATATAGTGGTCTACGACTACAAGGTTGGGCGCAAGTCCCCACTAAAACCATTCATGGTGGGCCAATTCAGGGAAACATTTGCGCTGCAGGAGCAAGCCAAAGAGAAGTACGGGATGCGAGTGACGGAGCTGATCAAGCGAGTACGGGAATTGGAGGAAGGCAGTTGGGACAGGCCCGATGCGAAGGAAGACATGGGCTCAGCGAATCCATAAAGCTTCTCTTTTGATGTTGCGCATCTCGCGACTTTTGCCGTGACCGTCTGTGGCGGCTCGCAAGAAAGACGGACGGTTACTCTCCAGATGATCTGCAAGCCCGTTGAGCGCGTGACCTTTCGGCTTTCCCAAAGCGCCTTTTGCGGGCGGATGCGATTGGCCAGCACATGTCAAGCGGCCGCGAGAGAGACGGTGGAGGGGCGGGACGTTTTCCAGGGCACGCAAAAGGCGTGAAAAGTTCCGAGCAAAAGAACAGCCGAGCGATCTGCCAGGTGTCGAAGATGCACAAATTGGGGCAGATTGCAGAGTTCACGCATGTCGTGCTGACATGGCGACGTACATGTACTGTACTGCAGGACGGCATCGACAGGGGGCCACAGGCTCAGAAATGGGTCCTATCACGGTGCAAAGAAAAGAGCAGGGCAGGCGGCCGCGGGGTCGGCCAGCCATTTTTCCCTTTGCCGACTTTGCAGAGTCTTCAGACGCAAGCATGCGAGCGATGCGGTGTGCGGTGCTCCTCGGTCGGGTTTGACGGGATTGCGCCGCGCTCGATTCGCTGCCTCGCCGTATCGTCGCGATAAAACGAAGCAGGCTGCCCAGGGGGGTCCCGGCGCATCAAATGAATAAGATGGGCTAAAATAGCACCCGCTGCACAGTAATTGGCCCCGGCCCGCAGCGTTTTGTTTGTGTCCGACGGCAGTGGTGGTGGTGGTGGTGGAGGGGGCAGGGAGGCAAGGAGGGCGCAGGCAGACATGGAGGAGGAGGAGGGGGTAGTGGTGCTGCAGTGGTGAGCGCTGGTGGGAGGGATCTGGGGATCTGGGGACGGCCACGACGGCAGCGAGAAAGGTGCGCTGCATGGAGGTGGTTGTGGTTAGACACGTCTGCGCTCAGTCCCTTCCAGGCGTGGCAGACAGCGATCCCTGAGGTCGGATCCCGTTTTGGGCGGCGTGGAGGATGATCGACGGTACATGGAGGCCGCGAGGGTCGACCAAGAGCAGAGCGAGCGGCTCCGGGCGCTGGTGGGCGCCGTGAGGGGTGGGATGATGTGCTGGGGATGCTCGCGCGAGGCAGCACTGAGGGCACAAGCCTGCACCGGCGGCCACGGCGCTGCACCCGAGGCTTCTGTCGACGGCACCCGTCCGGCCACGGGCTGTCCAAGGGGCGGTCCAAGAGGCTGTCAAGACTGTAAGGCCTGTTGGAAGGCTGCTAGCTTAGAAACGTCGACGTTGTCCCATGGTCGGCGTGGCTGCCACCCTCCCAGGCCCTTCCGCTGGCATCTTCCGTCAGATCGGTGGGCTAGCGGCCGTGCAAGGCGCTCGCGGTCCGGCTTGATTTCGCTGCCTCCCACGGCCTGTCCCACAAACACACCTCGCCGCCAGCACACGACACCCCCCCTTCCCCCCCAGTGAGCAGCGGCTCCTGTTTTTCCAGTCTGGCTCGTCCTGTGCAGCAGTCGAGTCGACCCGGGGAAACCGTCCGCCGTCCACCCGCGCCTTCATGGTGACGAAGAAACAGAGGAGCGGGAATGCGAACCAGCACGACAAGCGACATGAGAACGGCCTCGCGGCTCCCGGCAAGCGCATCACCAAGCAGAAGAGCATCCCCCAGCTCAACGGCCACGCCAATGGAGGCCCCCATCCGCCCTCGCCGCCGCTCGCGAACCGAGTAGACGGCGGCGTGACGCAGCCGGCCAGCACCGCCGAACTCGCCCACGGCCCGAGTGCCCTCGCTCAACACCACATGGCCGCCGCTGCGTCTGCGCGCGCTGCCGACGAGAGGGCCCGCGCCGGCTCAGACGTCTCGCTCGATGGCCTCGAGGCCTGCCGCGGCCAGTACCAC
>MU002461.1:0-13702 GCA_010093585.1 Melanomma pulvis-pyrius CBS 109.77
TCCGCCAGCGCCCGCCCCGCGCTCCTCCCGCCGCCCGCCGCGCCCTCGCCCTGCACACCTTCAATGACGGCTCGCAGCATCCACCACCTCATTCTCCTCGCTGCCATAACAGGCAATCTAGGCCCTAAATAACGCCCCGCCTGCCCTTCTCCGCCCGCTCCCCCCCGGACACGTTTGTTTTTACGTCTCCATACTTTATATCCTGTGGGCCATATACCCATCTCCCACGCGATAAGCCCGGTCGCATTCCCAATCTGGTCCCAGACTGGCTGCAGGCTCGTGTGACTGGTGCGTCCACGCCCACCGCCGCCGTGCTGGAAGCCCCCAGCCTGTTCTCCCGACACTAGCAACGGCTCACCCGCAGATATCCAGGCCCGATAGCCCTCGGTGCCCAGCGTGCTGGCGCGGGCCCCCCCGTCGAGCCTCTGACGCTTCACGTCCTTATCTCGCACCCAACCACAGCCTCCGGCCCGCCCGATATCGATATGTCGACCGCCGTGGCTATACAGCCGTCCATGCCACGCCCGACTCCTGTCCCCATCGCCGCCGCCCGCCCTCGCAAGCAGAAGCCCTCGCCGGGGAAGGAAAACTTGGTCTCCATCAAGCCCATATCGTCCACCGTGGGCCCCGTCGCCAACATCCGCACACGGAGGGAGAGGCCCTGTGATGCCTGCCGCAGACGCAAGAGTCGTTGCGTAATCCACGAGGGCGCCGTCCTGTGCGTGCTGTGCGAGTTCCACAAGCAAGAGTGCACCTTTGTGCAGAGCCCCCTGCCCCGAAAGCGCAAGGTCGTCGACGACGGCAAGAAGGACTCGCCCAACAATCAGAAGAAGAGGTATGTTTAAGCTCTCTTAGCTACGTCACACCCTGTCGCACCCTTTGCTGCGCTGCCATGTCGTCTCGCCGCTCCGCTATGCCTCTTCCGTCGTCCGTCGTCTATTCGTACCTTTTTGCTGCCCCTTCAGGGGCTGGCATACCTGTTGCACTTGGCTTGCAGTCGTCTTGCGGTTGGTACGCTCCCGGCCATGTGGTTTGTATTATTATCTCCGGCCGCCGGTGGTCGTATCGTAATGTGGATCTGACGTCCGAAACCAACGGCTAACCCGTGCTAGCAGATCGGTCGACGCAGAGCCGCCACCACTAGCGCTGCCGACGCCCACGATAACAGCCACAGCGCCAAGCCCGCCTCCGCCTCAGTCCTCATTGGCCAATCCGCACCTCGCCCAGCTAGGAGAGACGTTAGGCCTGCAGAGGGGTCAGCATAGCAGATATATTGGCTTAAGCTCTCCATTTGACTCTTTGCTTATCGGTCTGTCCCACTTTGATACTCGCAACGAGTCTACCTTTGACCTTGGAACACTTCGTCGAGTGAACGACCATGAATGTTTCATCATGCTGCCTGACGAAAACACCCATTCCGGCGAGGCAGACACGCTGCACCTTATCGAGCAGCTCGTGCATCCTCATGGACCTGCACTGCTTGAACTCTACTTCCGCACAGTACACCCGAGCTTTCCCATTATCCAGAAGCACCTCTTTGTCGAGCGGTATCGGAATGGCGACCGTACCTTCTCGCCCTCGCTCATGGCAGGCATGTATATTCTAGCTCTGAATTGGTGGTCCTATGACTCCAAGCTGTCCAACTATACCAAGCCTGATGCCTCCCGACTCGAAGCAATCGCCATGAAATCCTTATCCGTATCCATGGAACGACCAAAGCTTTCGACGATTCAGGCCGGGTTGCTGCTGTTACAGCGCCCGGAGGCCGATTCTTGGAGTCTGACTACGCAGCTCGTTGCGATTGGACAAGAGCTGGGTCTGCATCTCGACTGCTCGTCCTGGTCGATTCCTCTATGGGAGCGTGGCTTGAGGAAAAGAATCGCCTGGGCACTGTACATGCAAGACAAGTGGAGTTCTTTGATCCATGGACGGCCATCCCACATATTTGGCGCCAATTGGGCAGTCAAGTCTATCAATGACGATGATTTTAAAGAGGAGGGCGATGGGTATGAGACGAGACAAGAGGAAACCGAAGAACAGCAGGAGGAAAACGAGCGGGGTCAAATTCTTTTTGCGCAAATGATCGGGCTGACGGCCATCATGGCAGAAGTGATGGATACGTTCTACACCCAAGTCGCTATCCAGGATTTTGCGAACGCCGGGAAGAAATCGACAGAATTGATATTAGCTCGTGCGAAACCGGTCCAGATCAAACTCCGGAATTGGCATGAGAGGCTGCCGAAGTCGGTCAAGATGCATGCTCCAACCAATAACAAGCTATCTTCAACTGGTATGTCAGCAACATCAAAGATTAGACCCCCCACTTACGGAATATCTAGGGTACTTGCATCTCGCCTACTTCGCTACAGAAATCACTCTGCATCGACGTATTGTTCAATCCCTCGACCCAACCACACACGACCCGTATGGATTCTTCATGTGTCGGAATGCCGCGAAAACCCGGCTCATTTCGGCCATGGACTTTGTCAATCGGTTAAAACCGGAACATCTCCAGGCCTTCTGGTATTTCGCCTCCAAAATTAACTTCACACTCATCGGCACATTCGGCTCCCTCCTCTGGGCCACGGCTCCCGCGCACGAGGAGGCCGAGTTCTACAAGACGCGGTTGCGGGAGTACAGATGGACGCTCAGCGTGTCGAGCAAGCGTGCCGAGTTCCTCGATTACGCCGTCTCGATGCTGGACGCCAGCCGCGCGATGCTGAACAACTTAGCCGAGAAGCCGAGTCTAGCGCAGCAGATCAGCAGTGCGGGAGTTCCGCCTGCAGCGCCTCCCCGGCCGCCACCGCAACACCATAGTATGGGTCCGCCGCAGCTGTACAGGCAGAATTCGGACGATATCGAGATGCAGGATGAGGACGAGGAGCAGGGGTTGCGGCGGAATATGTCCGGAAGCAGTTTTCGTGGGTTCAACGACGAGGGAGATTACGAGGGAGATTACCAGAGGTATGGAAGTGGCCCTGGGACCGCAGAAGGGAGCGTCGTCAGCGATAGATGAGATATGGCGAGGTTTGAGCGTCTTTCTTTTCCCGCTTCAGCGAATACGGATCCGAGACTTAGAACAAGGATGCCGACATGTTTGATGGATGATGATAACGTGTTTCTTTAACCATTAGCCTCTAGATTCAGAGGGGGGGAATTGCTCTTTGTACAAAGTCTCGCGTGGTTCGAGGGAGGGCGGTTTTGGGATGCCAGCATTTTTTGCAGCGGACTTATGTCTTTAGCGATTTCTTATGTTTTGGGGGGGGGAACTCCCCATCCCCACCAAATATATCCGTGGTATTGCGGGATTGATGGAAAATTGGACATGATTGCGCTTTGTTGTACATGACTGCAGATCCAAATCCGTGTTAGAAATGGGAATAGAAGAACCGTCGGAATTTAAGTCTGATCTTATGACCTTTTTTTCTTTGCTCTCTCTCTTTCTCCCGTCGGACGCCCTTCCCTCCTCCCCGGACAACCAAGTTGGGGGGGGGGAAAGGGGGCGGCGTTGTTCGACTTCGCGTAGACGGCCCTTTTATATATGTCCGCTTAGTCCGTCTTACATCTTGTCTGTTTGTGCGACATTGCGTGCTTTGCGGCCGACTTTGTGCTATTTTTGCTTTTGGGCGTGGTCAGGGGGTTGCGAGGATTTTCGTGTGTCATTGTCTTGTGCGGTTGCTGGTTTGGGGTTAGTGGTTGTGGGATGGAGATTATGGCTGGCTGGGTTGGTTGGTTGGTTGGTTGGGAGATGGAAGATTGAGGTTTTGGTGTTGGTGTGGGCTTTGGTTTGTGGGAGGATGGGAGAGTTGTCGACGTGAGGTGGGTTGCAGCAACGTGCAACATGGATCATAGCAAGAGGAAATGAACTGCAGAGAAGATGTATTGGTTCTGTCTGCCGGCCTGCCTTCGCTAGTAGCTCAATAAACAGCCCGGACGATACAAGGGCCAAAGAGGAAGGTAGGGATTTATAGAATCACCACCCAATACAAGCCGAGCCCCCTTTCTTCCTACACTCCTTCTCCTTCTTCTTCCGCGCCTTCTCCGCCTTCTTCCTCTCCTTCTTCGCCTGCTTCGCCGCTTTTTTCGCCGCTTTTTTCGCGGCCTTAGCGGCTTTTTTGCGCGCCTTTTCTTCCCGGTACCAGACTTTGCAGGTAGGGGTCTAGTGTTAAAAGGATTAGATGATTTTCAGATGGGGGATGGGGAATCGATATAGAGGATGGGATTCGCTTACCTCCGCTGAACCGTAGCATCGCGCGTCGCAGACCCGAGGGTCCCGAGCACATATCTCCCGGCAGTTGATGTGCTTGGTGCAGTGGGGGATTGGGTGGTCGTGCCAGCCGCGGATGTGGAGGGGGAGGGTGGTCGGGGCCATGCTGTTTGCGGCCGGGACGTCGTTTTCCTCCTCGTCTGTGTCCGAGTCGGAGTCAGAGGAGGATGGCGAGGAGGGAGATGATTCGAGATCTATCTCTTCCTCGCTCGTCTTGGGCAGGTAGCCCATCACGTTTGCCGAGACGGAAGGAAGAGGAATGGCCTGCGAATTTGTCAGTTAGAAACGTTTTCTTTTCTCCTGATATACGGATCCAGTTTAGTAAGGTTGGTTCAGGATCGTGCAAGCCCGCATCTTGTATACGAGTGCACATTATGGTGCTAGGTCGATGCTTTTGGGAGAGGTCAAAATTACTTACAGTGCCCATAGCAATTTCAGACGCTAATTCGGCGCTGAATTTTGGCGCGTCGACTTGGGTTGGGAGGTCGGAAGTGGAGGTGGGTGTGGGAAGGGGCGATGAGAAAATGACGTGCGTGAAGAGCAGCACGCTTGCCGGAAGGAAGGCGAGCCAGATCATGGTGGATGGTTATGATTATTGAAGTTTAGATGGATTGAGTTTCGAAGTGAAGAATTTAGATGGAGGAAGAGAGGAGGGAAGGTGGAATATATAGGCAAAAACTAGTGGTTTGTGATTTGAATCTTGTGCGGGTGGTCATCTACATCTACCAGCGTTGAGTCTCCTCTCGTATAGTGATGTCTGGAAACTTTTGTGGGTACGTTCCACACGTGGAAATTATTAGCGTTGTGGACATGAATTTATGCGTCATTCATCCGCACTATCCAAGGTAAAGAGCGTACATCCAATAAATGGTGCTCGTGTGCTACCATGGTAACAGTTGATGTGAGTAAGATAGAAAAAATATCACATTTTGGTGTGGCGATGTGGCGGTCAAATCATCCGTACAGGATCACTCTTCCTTTTCCTTCTTTTACCTTCTTCTTGTCTCCAAAGTTTGCTACCCAGAGGAATTGGGATATTTAATAGTCCCCGACGAGAAGCATCTCACTCAGTACGATACTTTCTTTCTACTTTTTTCTCAAGTATGCGTCGGATTTTGTGGATGTATCATCGCCAACATGCCTTTATGCCATGAGATCCAGAATTCTTTTTGAAAGGATTTTTGTTTATATTTATGGATCAATCATCGGGATCCACTAAACTTGGAACCAGGTTTTCTTCTTTTATGCTGTCTTTCAACGTCGCATTTATATTCATCCCTTAGTGATGGTACACTTAGCCGTATAACGACTTTATATTCAACCAATCAGTTTCATCAACGTAGAACGATCTCGGACCCGCATACCTCTAGAAACAACTCAGGGAGTCGGACTTTATACTGTTTATTATACATCCACTCGCGTCGCCTCTCGCTTCTTAGCTGCGAGTTGTTGCCCGTTGGCATTGCTCTTTCATTTTACTCGCCTACCCTCTGTCTATAAAATTCTGTCTCTCTCGTCACTACCAAGCCCGCCTTCGACTTTCATTCTCTACACTCAACCCGTATCCCGCAATTGTTGAAGTTCGACTCTCTCTATGTGGACGAAAAGAGAGCTGGAAACAATAGGTTTGGGTGATCTTTGGTAATGGATCACTGCCCTGCTCAAAGGATCTGAGCAGCTTGTATTTATACATAAAGGAGAGCACTAGGCTCGAACAAAGGAAGTGCCAAAGGAGCTTGGCAGGCTGTATAGAGCTTGGCAAGCTCGGTGTCAACCAAAGCCCAAACTCCGTCGTGCTGAAGGCGGCGCCCGCGAAAGCCACCAAGCCCAAGAACGTCATCATCAAGTATCCGACCCAAACTATGTCACAGCGCAACACTCCATCAACGAACTCAAGCAACATTTCCGAGAACGGACTTCTGAGTCTAGAGAAGACGCCGTATCATCTTGTAGATATGTACGCCTACTCTAAACTCCCTTTTCCTCAGGCCCATTATACTAACGGGAGTTCAGAGTAAAGCGCAATAGAACCGAATCGCGTCTCCTTCGCCTCCCTAGTGAAATCAGGAATGCGATTTGGCAGTACGCATTGGGCAATCAAGTTGATACATTATTCTTCCCGTGTGGCACCACAGAGATCACGGGGCATGACAGAACCCAAGTTCTGACACCGCGAAAATCCTCACGACAAGCAATCGTACAAATCCTGCCTACCACAAGCGTGTCGCCAGATCCACTCAGAGACTGCAACCCGGCGTTTGCCTTCAACACCTTCTGCTTCATCAACTTAGAAACTTTGCCGCCCTGGTCTCTCAAGCTCATGCCCGCTCAACTGAAGATAATCGCTTCTGTTGAACTCGTCGTCCAATAGGTAGCGGTGTCTGGATATAGGCGAACCGGGGTGTTCCCCTCTTCTGGGGACGCACCCGTCGCATTCAAGTCCATATTCCCGTCTTTTCCCCACACATGCATCACCAAAGGACGTCGGCGGTCTTTGGGGAGTATGAAGAATTATACAGCACCTGGATTCCTATTCCTCATCGGAATAACTTTATCCAGCCCTTGATCTAGGAAGCCACGCCGCAAGGCCAAGAATCGCTCATGCGCTCGTCGACATCGTTGCCACTGGGACAGGGTGCGTGGCGCTGGTGGTAAGCTACTACTCTTAACCACACCATTTCGCGATGTAAAGCTAATTATTTTTCATAGTCACTGCACGGCCTGGAGACTGAGGTGCGAGTCCTGCGGCTGGTTGGTTTGCTCTATCTGCCAGTAGTTGATTGCTCCCCGACATAATCGCGAGGGTCAGCGGAGCCGCCGAGAACGACAGCCTCGTTCGTAGGCGTATCTCATACTAAACTTTCCGCGGTGCAAGTGTTGCGTCATCGATAAACAGTCATGTTACCAACGAGGAAGGGGAGAAGACGTGCAGGTCATTGTCAGAGATTTGGATGTTGCTGAGTACACTTTATACCCCTCCACCTGATAGCATACATCCTTCTATCCCTTCGTCTCCTGTGCCGAATTCTTTGGTGTGCAGTTCTTCCTTCAGCATGCATATCCTGTAGATAGACATCATTGGTAGCGATTACTAGAGATTTGATTCATATAGAAAAATGGACAGATGTTGTGTATGGCCAAAACCTCTGTTCGTTGTTCCTATTAATCGATTGTTCATTTTAGTTCATCGAGTTGTCATGCATTAGATGGCTATGAGTCGTTCCAACCTTCCAATAACACTCAATGGGTAAGTCGTCCGCGTACAGCTGCTATATGTAGATGTGTAGATGAAATGAAGTCGTTAAATACTATGTGCGAGGAAAGCTTAATCGCACATTCCCTTTGACTAAATAGGGACTAAGAATAATGCAACCGGGGAGGGGGGATTTCTTTTTCAATTTTGGTGTCAACCTCGAACGCCTAGTAAGTAACTCAACTTCATGGATACAGATCGCGCCGCGGTTTTTTTTATTCAATTTGAAGAATGTGATTGAGAATTATACAGTATTCGCCCCGCACTCGAGCCCTTCGGAAACAGTTTGTTGAATGAAAGAATGACGGGATACAACCACAACCGCATAGAAAGATGGAACTAGACACTGCAGTGTGGCTCAATGCCCATGTATCTTAGCCTAGTCTCAATTTGCGGGTCGTCCCACTGCCTGGTTACAGCACGGATGATGGTTCTCCTCCGAGTACTCCTTGGACTTGTGATGATGTTAGTCCTTGGCGATAGAGATCCATCTCCCGCTGCTTCTTCTACTTCTGCTGCTTCTCGGAGGCCTTCTTGAGGTCGGTACACTTCGGAGTCTATGAGAACATGCACACGTTGTTGGGGTTCTCATTTGCATCGTGACAATAGCTACAAGTGTCATGAGGGTTAGGGGGGTCGGGGAGTCTTACCTGGATCATCCCACCGCAGTGCTTCCCTCATTGCGTTATTTTTTTGCTGTCGATTAGGTTGCAGTACAGCTTCGAGCAATCCTTGTTCTTCTTGGAGCAGTAGTCCCGATGTGCGAGGGTGTGGGGGCCGCTACCGCCTAGGGCAGAGAGATCCTATGCTTTGTTAGCCGGATCATTGACCAATAGGGTGTCGGGTACTTTCAAAATAAAAGGGCAGGAAAGGAGAGAAGGAGAAGGTATTTTGACTTTCAAGGTCTCGACTTGAGCTGAAGCCACTGAGGATGTGGCATTGGGGAAGCGAAGACACAAGTCACGGCTGCAAAGACCACACTCAGGAAGGTGTATTTCATGTTGGAAGTTGATAGAAGTTTGGCTCGGCTGGCGTCTTTGAGTCGAGATCGAAGAGAAGTATAGATGTTTGAAGCGAGATATGGACTTTCTGAAGAAGGGGAGGACGCTACCTTTTATATGCAAGCTCAATAATGAAGATGGGAAATTTGTGGGCGTGCTCAGAATTTTCAGAAATCCGTTCCAAATTTGAGGCATCATCAAACTCGGCATGAATTCCATCAAGCTGTCTAAAATTAAGTGGATTGTAATTTGTACCTGTAGCTAGATCATGCCACTTCAAAAAGTCCCGCAACACGGAAAGGGGAAGTATAGCCTAAGTTTTTCTTGTTTTGTGTCTTCGATAGAACATCGAGCAGGAGTGAGGTGAACATCTCATCAAGTAGCTTGAAGTCGGAAATAAAAAGATTTATTGGTTGGCTCAGACAAACTTCGATCCGCACTCAGAACGACTCCTGATCATATTTGGGCAGGCTTCCAACATGATAGTGACAGAAGTGTACGCCTCTCCAACTTAGAGAACCTAGACACTAGAGCGCAATGGTTGGCTAAAGAACCCTGCGAATGAACACTTGACCGGCTCAAGATCGCAAGACGAGGGGGCGGTCTCTAGGTGTGCCTCATCGAAGAAGCGGTGAAGACTCGTATCGTGGCGATGATCTTCTGGGTGAGGCTCTGGAACCAAGAATTTCTGATTTGAATGACGATATCATTTGGAGCTGCAGTACATTGCCCTCTTAGGGGCAGTGAACATGCCGTGGGACCGGAAAGCGCGAAGCCGGTGAATGAAGGACGAAGCAGCTGACTTCGCGAGGGCTAAAAATGCACGCGAAGCTGCAGTACGCGCATATCACCTTGCGCTTCGGTTCCCATTGGACACACGGTAGCCTCGTTCATCGGGGTGAAATTCTTGCTGCCTTCTTCCGCACAATCCACGATGGTGCCAGCTAATGTGAAAAGATAGAAAATAGATGAAGGAGCAACATCAGAAGATGTCGCGATTGAACAGCCTGTGAGAAGAAAATAAGGAAGAGTCGGCACCGTAGTATCTTCAAGGCGGCAATCATGCGGTGAATCTTGCAACCTAACTACATGAAATGCAGTCATCCATGCAAATTCTGCAAGGCCGCGCCCCACTACGTGGGTTGTTGCGCTTGGTGTGAGTTCTTGCTCGTGTTGGAGATGTGACCTCGAGAGGCTTGGTATCGTCGCTTGTTTTTTCAGGGTGTGGCATCTCCGGATGGCGGGCACCTACAGTCCTACACACCACAACTAACACGACATCGCAGTGCAGCAAGCTTCTGCACCTTCAGGATCCCCTCCGCTATCATCAGTAGCGGCCCGCGCGGTATAAGGCGAGAAGCGAAGCCGCGAGCCGCTTCTGGAGGGTGGTCATAGGCCAGCAATCGCTAATTCTGGAAGATATCGTGGGGCGGAAAACCACCTCGCAGCCCTAAGATGCCACAAAAAGGACCCCGCTGTGCCGCAATCAAACGGTACTGGCATGCTCGTCCTTGAAAAGCTATCGTGACAGGCATCCAGACTTTCCGTTCCAGCATGTTCCGTACATGGTGGCTTCCTACTTCATCAAGATTGGCCCGTATATCTTTAGATATTGCAGCAGAACAACCGGTGAGATGAGATGATGCTGGCAGATGGTGTCTCTCGACGATATGTAGGCTGACAGCGAGTGTTCGTGTGGTTGTTTTTCCGCACTTGGACGAATGAGACGACTTAGCAGTCACCGAAACCAGTGAATTCGTTTGCCTTCTCGATTGTCAATCGGGGCTGGATTTCGAAGGTACTGCGTGTACGATGATGGACTGCTATGATTGGGACTGCCTTGGTGGTTTGTACGCGGCCTCGGGACTGTCGACATCAATAGCGGAGAAACATAAAAGGCGATGTTCCCGCCATATCCCCTCCATTGACGTTTGACTGTCCCACACATCCAACCCTAAGTCGCTGTGCTGTCTTCCTTGGATCTTTTTCAAACTTCAACTCTTCAACGCAACACAGTCTTTGCCTAAAGTAGCTTAGCCTACATTCATATATCTTGGCAAAGATGGCAAGTATTCCAAAATACCAGTTCTCGAGACTCTATGAGGATTTCGCCCTTTCCCCCGAACGCGCAAGGCTTCGTCGATATGTGAAAGAAGCAACATGGATGATATACGGACAGCAAGCCGAAATCCAGATATTGATAGACGAGTGCAATGCCATCATCAAGAAAAAGGACAACGCTGGATCCGGAAGTGGGAAAGTCGTTCTTACCGTCACCGACCTGCATCATCCCGACATGTACGAGGCTTACCCAGGCTTAAGCGAGAAAGTACAGCTTTTAAGGAAAAAGATAAGGAGACACAGTAAATAAAAGACGTTTCTTACGTAGCTTTGTCCGGCTGGCATGTCAGGCTAATTCTCCATAGATAAGGATGCGTGCCACGCACATACCATCGCACAGTACCCTATCCAGTCAAGTGTATACTCGAAGAATTTGTTGACCTATGGACTCTGTAAAGTTGGCAAATTTTTGCCGACTGGTGAAGACGAGAAGTACTACCAACACCCACCACATCCAGACACGTTTGCCTTGAAAGATGTGTCCGGACTCGACCCGCTCACTGAATTCATCGTCAACAATATCGAATCCTGGGCAAGAAGGTTTGTGAAGACAAAGGAGTATGATGAGGAAGAGAATGAAATCGATCCGGAATTCGAAGTGCGAAACGGCGGCATCAGGCTAGCCGCCATCGAAGCGGTAGTCAACTCCTTCACAAGCCTTTATGCTCCTGTCTTGTTCACTGCTTCGATAGCAATATTGTACTGCATTCAGTCCACGAAAAACCGCATTGTTGTTGCCGGCGTACTCGGAATGATTCTCGCGGCGTCTGCCCAGCTCTTGATTCCAGGCGTCAAGCGCGGGGAGGTGTTTGCGATAACGGCTGCATATTTCGCCATTGCTGGAGTCTATATCGGATCGATTGACAACGTCGGTGGTTAAGTGCTGAGATGGGGGGTTTCTTGGTGGTGTTGGTGTTGGGGAATAGCGGTGAGTCTCAGTCCGCCCACCTCACTCGGCCCTACGTTTCTCCTCTCCGCCCCACGGGCCAGCGCCAAGCGGAGGAGAAACATGTGATCAAGCTGTTCAGAAGATCGCAATGTTGTGCAGCGCGATAGTCGAGTAAGAAATGAATCAGAGCACAGGCTAATACTCTTCCCAGCGCCGTTGTTGCTCTCCAGTGAAGGAATGTCCAGAAAATTGTCACGTCTCATTTTATTTAGTCGAGAAAAGATTAAGCTTTGGAGGCTTTCCGATCTATATCTACCCTTGTGGAGATGATATTGGTAGGGCTGGGCTTTCAGCTCGGCCGTAACCACAATAATCAAAACGCACCTCCGTCACACTTCCTAGCAAGACCTCCGACATCCTCTTTCCAAGTCTCATAGTGCTATGACTTGTCACATTTCCCTCCGCGTCGTCGAAGGAACTAGTTTTCATTCCTTCAGCAAACGTACCCACTCTCACACACAGATTCCAGCTACCGGCGTCTAGCCCCCTCGATTCCCTTGACGCCCCTAGCGTGGTTCTCGCCTGCACGACGCCGTACATGCTGGTAGCCGGTAGCATAAAGGGGCTCTCTGGGGCTCACCGATCACCGGGGAAGCAGCGGTACATCCGGCGGGTGTGCTTGTCCTAGAAGCCACCAAGATACGCGCCCACTAGACCGGAGACAACATAGAGGCGCACCAGCCATTTCGACCGACTCAGCCTTCTTCTCCACTACCACACCTCCCCATTGAAGCCATCGCCCATAGCATCTTCCCCTCCAGCTCTCCGCAACGTCAATATATACGACCAGTTCGACTAGGTATCAACGCAGCATGTCTACTGTAAATGCAATCATACCTATCCGTCCGAATCGCCCTATCCGTACCGTGCATCTCTCCAGTATGTAGGTTCTCTAGCTAACACGCGCAGCAGAGCCCGTGAAACACGAGCAAAACAGCTCTGCAAGCTCGGACTATGGGCTACAGGCACGTGGACACGGTCATCACTACAACAACGGTAGGGAGCTGACCGACGATGTTGCTGCCGGAGTGAGTACCCTCTGATTCTGCGCTTCACTTGCATGGAGGAAGGCACTCACAACAGTATAGCAGGCAACCGGACAGGACATCTACGAGCTGCAACCACTAGATGTCGATTATCAACGCGACACCTCCGTCTTTCCAAAACAACCCCTCGGGTCGGATCGCTGCCTGGCACTTCCTCTTCCGAGTCTGCCAACTCAACATCATTGAACGCGCTGCACCACACCCTCCAAATTTCGGTAGTCAACCTTCAACTTCTCTACGATCTTTCTCCCGCAATCTCCCTCCAGCAGTGGCGCCTTGCACAAACACTACACTACAGCCGCACTCTCATCTCTCGACCTCTAGTACATCCTGTTTCGAGTCAACGTCCCGCAGCACCTTCTCACGATAGCCTCGTGCGTCCCCATAGAGCGCGCGCCCACACACAGACACACATACGTCAAGTTTCCCTTGGTGTTGCACCGACAAAAGCTTACATTCGGCGGGATATCTCCCTGTCACGTCACGGCTCGCAGAGCATGTCGGGTCATGAAGGCGGACAGGACAAGACCCGACGCTGAACGCCAAACTCTCCTACTGGGATCATATATAAACCATAGCACGATTTAATAATACCACCCCCAGCATTTCGCTGTCTAGCATCTTCTTTTCTACCTGCAGGTTCTCGAACATGCGCGTGTGTGCATCTGTAACTCTCCTCTCTAACACCGACCTCTTAGCCTAGCTGCATGCTCTTCGTCGAGACGCCCACTTCCACACGCATCACCTCCACACGCCACACAATCTCTTCCACACGCAAGGCTACCCCACGCACCACTGCCATATGCAGAACTACCACATAGCACTACCACGCCTAGCACTACCATACCACCAATACTCCTACACCACACCACAACCTTTGCAAGACAATAGCCATCCCAACCCCCATCCCAACATTTCCACCACATTACCACCACATAACCACCACATTACCACATTTCCACCACATTACCACCACATCACCACCACATTACCACCACATTACCACATTACCACCACATTACAACATTTCCACCACATTACAACATTTCCACCACATTACAACAT
>MU002462.1:0-13678 GCA_010093585.1 Melanomma pulvis-pyrius CBS 109.77
CCCCCCCGGTGCTTGCTCACTGCTGCCCGCATGCCGCCCACCGCACCATTGCACACCGATCGCAGTCCGCAGCGTCCGCCGCCTCTGCCTCGCGGGCCCTCCCATCACTCCGCTTCCGTCAGCCGTCGCCCCATTCGTCGCCCGCCTCGTTGCTCTTTCCCCCTTCCATCCCGTCCTACATGCTCTGGCGACCACCGTTGCGACAAAAGCGGCCGAGGGCACAGCGTGCTCGTCTGACTCAACCTCTACAGCCATGGATGCAGCTGCAGTGCGGTGCAGTTTCAATAGTACACACTCATATTGCATGCCCAGCGCTATTCTAAGGTTCCGAGAAAGGAAAAGCTAGTACTATGCTGGGTATTCTTCTTTTGACCAACGCCGAATCCTCCTGGCTGGTCTCATTTTGGCCCGCGCTCCTAAATCGAGCAAAAGACGGTGCCCCCAAAAGCCCCAAAATAACAGCATACCGATATTCCCCGTCTGTGTGCGCCTGGAGAAAATGCTAGTCCCTTTTCAAGCCAATCACCATTGACCGATGTCTATAGTCTTCCTCCAATTGGTTACGCCACAAAAAAACTCCAATGTTCTTTTTTTTAAAAAAAACGTCCAAAGCTGAAATCCTTCGACGCCCGTCATCTTCTCCTCGTGTCCTATTTCGTGAGAACCGCCTCGACCGTCTCGTCGGGCGTGAGCGTCAGGACAGACGCTGCGTCCGAGTCAGCGTCCAGCTGCTCCACCAACGCGTCCCCGAGGCAGGTTTCTTCGTCCTCGTCCCTACCCCGGAACCCTGAGCGCCTTTCTTCTTTCATGACGAAGCCTGGTATCCATCCAATCGCCGCTATGCCCGCACAAGTCCACCATGCCAGCCCCGACATTCCAAGTCCAGTTCCGAATGTGTCCATGGCACCTGACACGGTGGGGCCAAATCCTCTGCAAATACTGGCCGAGGATGCTGCTGCGCCATTTAGTGTCCCCAGGACCTTCTTCGAGGGCGATGCGTTTGCAAGCATCATCGCCAGGGAGGGGTACGATAACGATTGAGCGGTGACTTTCCAGACCAGCAATAGGATGATGCCGGGAGTCCGTAGCTTATCCGGCAAGAGAGCCAGATAGGGTGCCAGTAGGTAGAGGAACGGATACAGGGCAATAGTGAGCCAGAAAGTGCGCAAGCTGCCCAGCTTCCTGCTCGCCCAGGGGAAAACCACAACCTGGGCAACCATCTGGAGGGCGCCCTGAACCGCCAGAAGAGCGCCGATTTGTTGTGTGGTGAAATGGAACCCGCCGTTGAATTTGAAGGGAAGATGTGGTTTTTCGGTCGATTCAGGTCGGGACATGAGGATCGGCAGTAGTTGCTCCAATGATATCGTATGGCTGCAAACACAATTAGCAATTATCGAGACAAGGGCTGAGATACTTACAAGGCAAGAATACCGTAGCCGATAATATTCAAGCACACCTGTTTTGTGAAGGCTTCGCGAATCTTGGGGGCCTCCTTGGAATCCCCGTCCAGAGAGTATGGTGATGGTTCGGCAATGGACGCGCGCGAGCTGCAAAGTGTCGGTGAGCTGTCAGTGCTGCGATACATCCGTGATTCATGGCCTTCAAGCATGGAACTCATTTCGTCCAAAGATCCATCTTTGTCGGTCAGAGGTGTGTCTACATCTCGCTTCCACACTTTGCTTAGTATCCATTGGCCGATTTCGCGGCCGCAGTCCCGGTCGAGCTTCTTGTCCTCGTGTGTCTCTTCTAGGAATAGAATCCCAACCATGAGGCCAAAGACTACCACTCCCGCGCATATCAAATTTGGGAGGAGATATGGATACGTTTGGAAGATGGTGTCGTTGAACATGGAGGGGTAAGCTAGGGCGGGTCGTGCGAGCACTCCGCCGAGAGAAGCGCCGATAATGGTGCTACAGGGAGTCAGCAGGGTCCAAGTAGCGGAACTGACTCTCAGGAGAAATCGTACCCAAGACACCAGACGAAAGGCATAATCGAATAGGCCCGAGCTGCGCGTTGGGTCAGTTTCCCATTGTACGGCTCAGTAATCGAAACTTACGTTGATGCGCCTCGGTTGTGATGAGTTCTGCGACCGTGGTTTGAAGGACGCCAATGTTTCTAGAAAAGAGTTTAGCGAACGCTCCGACACCAAGTAACACCAATGACCTCACCCATTCAGAAGTCCCCCAAGGGCCCTTGCAAACAAGGCCATGGGCAAATTCTTTGCGAATCCAAAGAGCAGCATGCTCAGCCCCGTGCCGAAGAGGCCACCGAGCAGCACCTTCTTGCGTCCAACTTTGTCACTCAGACGACCCCAGAATACGCCGCTGGCGCACTCGGCAAATGCAAATGCAGAGGTCACCATGCCGACGTACATGGAAATCTGGGCCTTGTCGTGGGCGATTCCAAAGTCGTCGACCATGAAGTAGGCGTATGGGAATATGGACATGAATGCAATTGGCTCGCATATGCGACAGAGGGCTGGGTAGCAGAAACTTGGGTTAGCTTGGCCACTTGCACTGGTGCTGGTAGGTTGCTCATAACTCACCCAATATGGCCATCTGTCTGGTTGGGAAGGGTGTCTTGTCCCTCAGTAGGGCAGCTGCCCCGCCATGACGAGCCATTGGTGCAGCGGTGTGGAAGTCAGCGAGGTGGGAGGGGTTGCACGCGGGAGGGTTATGTAGGACTTTGAAGAGAGGAAGTAGGGTCAAGGGCAGTACATATGTGAGCCTGGATCAGAACAGACTACGGCCACCAGGGTTTTAAGGGGAGGGACAGTTTGATATTGACGCGAGCGTCACAAGATATAAGGGTAGGAGCCAGATTTAAGTGGCGTCCTGAAAGCGGATAGCCTGCAGTGAGGGACAAGGATGGTGGCGGCGGGGAGGAAACGGAGACGCGCAGGCGGTGATTGCTGTGGATGCGGATACGTCGAGATGGGCGGATTGGGACGGCGGAAAGGGCAGCAGGAGCGGCGTTGAGAGGCCCACGAGGGCCCAGCGTGGACACAGCAGACGCATAGCGCCGTCGATTGCACGGCGGAGCTGGCAGCTGCTGTGCTGGCAGTGGCATCGGCGAGGGTACAAGTCGGCGGTGACTCCATGGCCCAAGGCGACCGGAAGCTGTGGGAAGCTCTGTGCCCGACGAGCCCCCTGAGCGAGGGCCAGGGCCATGGAGGGCTTCGCAGCACACAGGACGGCGGGGGGCTTGAGCAAATGAGCGCAACCGTGGCATTGGGCGGGCGCCCAGCAGCCGAGTAAGGCGGACCGGGGCAGCGTTGGAGCGTTGAAGGACGATGTGCCATGACTTGGTCGCTCACGAGGAAGATCACCGCGCACGTCCCGGCAAAAAATGCGGGCTCCACTAGCCAAACCCGCGGATGCGGACACAGGCACTAGGCTGCAGCTCGCCCTCAGTGCACACCACGCAGCGCCCGGGGCCCCCGGTCTCGCCTCGCAGCCAGCGTGAACGTCCTGTCTCCCAGCGAGCGTCACGGCCGTCCTGAAGCCGCCGCAGACGGACCCGGAAGCCTCGCCAGCTTCCCCGGGGGGCAAACAGGACCGCCGTCCGGCCCCGCGGCAGCCACTCGTCGTCGCCGCCAGCGCGCGCGCGCCTGCTCAGGGGCAGCGCCGGCGAGGGCTGCTCGTCGCCGGGTGCGAGAGCGAGCCCGAGTCAGGCCGTCCAGCAGTCGCCAGATGCTGCCTCTGAGGCTGCTGGGCCTCACGGCGCCGCCAAATCAGCGCGCCCCGTGGGCCTGGCATATTATCCGCGGCGAAGCGTGGGCAGCGTGGCGGCGTGGCAGCATGGCCGCATGGCCGCATGGCCGCATGGCCGCTTCAGACAGCCGCAATGGCTCCGGCCAGCCCAAAAGGGCGGTGAATGTAGACAGGCCGCGCACGATCAGGGCCTGCGCCAGAACCTCGACGCCCGGGTTCGGTAGGCGGCGATGCGCATATCCGCGAGTCTTCGACGCCCCGCTGCCATACATAGACATCGTCATGCCGAGAAGACAGGTCATCACCAGCGCGAGCGCGAGTCGGAGCTTGCTGCTTGCAGCCCATTTCGTGTCCTCTGCGAGCCCTGCCGCGCCGCGCCTGGCCGATGCCATTTGCTGCCCCAGCCATTGTCGTTCGACTCAAATCACAGTCCAGTGTCCATGTCAGCGTCGTTCCGCCGCGTCCAACAGCGCGGCCCTGTCATGGGCCTCCCCTCCTCCAAGGGTTCCACCCGAGACGACCAGGCCATGGCTGTGCCCACGCTGCCGCTTGCATGCTCTCCAATTGCAGCGCGGTCCCGTCGCCCTCCTGATATTTCAGTCATCATCACGACAGCAGGGCACAATGCCCCATCCCCGGCGGACGGCCGTCCCCGTCAGCTGACGTCCTGCCGCACCGTTTGCACCGACGTCGACGAGTGCCACACCCTCGCCGTGCTGGCAATTCGTCCACTCCCGCCGTCGTCGCGGTGGGGCCGGCAGTGAGCTGTCGCAGCGTGACGAGAGTCTGCGCGGCGCGCTGAGCAAGAAACGGTAAGCACAACGGTCGTCTCGATGCAGGCGGGCCTAGCAGTGCAGTTGCGGCGGTGTGGGCATAAGGCTGGCGGGTGCAGCAATTGGTCAGGGTGGCTTGCATTTCCCACGTGAGATAGACGATGGACAGGGGCAAGAGAAGAATGTGAGACGGCCAGTCTTCTTAGTGGCTTCTGGCCTCGAAACCGCAGCGCCAGGGGGAGCGTTCCCGGCCTCCTGATTGCTCCAGGCGAATCCTCCGATGGGGCGCTAATCTTAACGCCGCTGCTATGTTTGCAAGCTTCACGTTTGACGAGACTCGTTGAAAAACTCTGCGCAAGCGGGCACTGGGGCCGGGGGGTTTGGGGACGCTGCTGAGGAGCGGCCCCTGTCGCCCAGCGTTAGAGGGACTGGAATCTGGGAAGCGGGCGCGCGCAGAAACGAAGTGCCCACGTTGAAACTCGAGCAGGTGACTGCTGACCCGGCAGCTTGGTCGAATATCTCTCCGATTGATCTCTGTTCGAACGTCGCATCCACCATGCTCCCCGCGCATCCTTCACCGGCACCACGTGAGTTAGGCCCTCGGGCGCCGCAGCGACGTTCGCAGCAACGCGCCCTCGTCCGCCTCATCGCCGCTTGTTTCACGTCGACTGGAGCCAGCGCATGTTGGAAGAGGGCCAAAAAAATTGGGGGGTGCCACGACAGGTGATGGCGGGCGGAACGGAGTACGTCGCACTGTCCAGAGTCCCGCTCGCGCTGCTCTCTCGGTGGTACGCATCGCGTTGACGTGGGAGAATTCTTGTATGACGGCTTCTAGCGACTGGCACGCTGGGTCGCTTTTTGCTTTTTGCGCCCGACCGTAACCATTTGCCCAATGCGCAGTCGCCATTGCACCGCAGCTTGGGGAGACGAAGCTTCGGAATCGGCACTGCATCCATGTCTGCCCACAACCGACTGCAGGTCGCCTTGCTGCTGTGCCTGCGCGCCAAAAGCTAATTCCGGACGGCGTCGACGCGAGGAGGCGGGTTTCTTCGGCACTGGGCGGATCGGATCGATTCACCGCAATGCTCCAGGAATTATTGGTGCCTGCATGCGATGCCATCTCAAAGGGGGGGCTCCAGCATCACCACTGCTATCCTGCCACGTCGTGAAATGGACATCAGGCGCCCGTCGTCTGCCATCAGCAGCACCCCCCCTTTGCGCCCACATTCCGGTGAGGAGGTGAGATGTGAGATGGAGATAGGCGATGCCAGATGCGCGAAGTTGGTGTTGTGCGCTGCGTTGCGTTGCAGTGGATGCAGAAAACGATAGCGGCGATGCGCGGCCGTGGTGATCAAGGCCCGAAGCGACCTAGCGAGCATCCATGATCAGCGGCCTCGTCCCCCTCCATTCTGCATCGTGAGGTCCTCCAACGCCCCCTGGAGTGCCCCTCACCAGCGCCCACGATGCCTCTGCCCGATTCCTCCCCGATCCTCCTGTCATTTCGGAAGCAGCAGCTGCTGGTTGAGTTGTAGGTTGCGGTGCCGCGGCTTGGCGCCGGAGTCTAACATCCCGCAGCTCCAGCCTTCGATTCGCGCAGCTTGACGGCGTTTTCGTGAGCATCACGCCGGGAGACCCCTCGCTGTGGGTAGGTGTCGTTTTCGTCCGAAAAGGTACTTGTCTCTTGTAGAAGAACTCCCAGGCCAGCGTGCCTGACTGGCCCGGCCTGGGCTGGCTGTGTCCTCCATCTCTCTGCCTCTCAATGCCCGCCCGCCGTCAAGAAGCCTGCAATGGCCGTCTGTTCACACTTCGACAGGTCCCTATGCCCCTGCAGTCCTGCGCTTCCAAATCTCCTTTCCGGCCAGCTACCCTACGCTGCCTCCTCTCGTGACCTTTTCGACAGACGTATTCCACCCGCTTCTCACGCCACTCACGACGTACACGTACACGACTGGATCGTCAGACACGGATACCGTCAGTGCAACCGACGAAGAGAGGCTACCTCCAGGGGGTTTTAGTCTACGGCACGGGTTCCCGCAGTGGTTTGGGCGCGCTCGAAGGTCTGCAGCGAGCTCCCGCAATGTCAGCGGATCAGGCGTCGGTAGTCCGACTCAGAGTCACACGCCTGTGGCCCCAGAACCCAGGGACGCCGCAATGGGCGCCGCCGAGCTTGGCTCACTTACCGCCGCAGCCGGCAAAGACATGTCCATTGTCACCGTACTAGAGTACATTCGGTCGACCTTTTGCGAGGAGGTGGTTCTGGACTCCATCCCTCTAGAGGCTGCCGCAAATCCAGGCGCATATCACGCATGGCGAGCATATCGTGCATCCTCTTTAGAACCGGAATTTTCACCGTCCCACAACGCACCTGCTTCTGACTCTCAGAGTAGCGCGACGGGAAGAGCGTCTGAAGGCTCTACGCTTGGCAGGAATCGCCGGCCAGGACTGTGGAATTGGGAAGGAGTTTGGGAGGAGCGCGTCAAGAAGGCAGTCAAGGCAAGCCTGTCGGAGCCTGTGCTGTTTGGCGGGGGCGCTGGAGAGGACATTGTATGCCATAGAGCGCTTGTAAATGACCGTCGTGCTAATTCACTTCTAGATTCGCTTTAGAGATGGTGACGAGGAGAATATGGAGAACATGAAGAGGCAACTTGAGACCGTCATATCAACTGCAGAGGTGTAAAGTCGGGGCACGGGGTGTGAGCCAGGAGCTATGATCCTCATTCTTTGACTTGCATGATACCCTCATTTGCCGTTAGTATACATAGCGATAGTCCGTTGAACTAATACAACAGGACTTGGTAGGTAGAAGACAATGTTTTCGCCCTGTGATAGAACCTGCTGGACAGGCCTCCTTAGTTATTTGATTGTAGTAAATTCTGGCTCCATAAGCGGTTAAGACGTCAACATTGCACTGAGGCAGGCGTACTATCTTGGACGTAACCTGTAACTTCCCCATAGGTATGGTCTCAGTCGACGTTTATTCCTCAACTCTCTCAAGATTCTTCCATGCTCTCTCCAGAACCCATCTCATCCCATTATCCAAAATTCGTATCTTACTTTTCATTGCGATCCGCCAATATTGAGCCCAGAGTTCGATCAAGCTCACTCGACCGGCCGCAAAGTACTTCTTCTTATTCCTCATCTGGTGAAAACGGACCTCTAGTGTCCTTCAGGCTGCTTCACTCAGGAAAGGTTAGGTGGGGCGTGGGTGAATGTGAACAGAGCGCGTTTTGTTTACAAATTTCGCCGCGATGGTGACTTCAACAAGCGGTCTCGCGGTACTCTCTCATCACCTCCACGCCCTCTCCCACCACAACCACGCCGCCCTCTCCCCTCACACTCACGCTGCTCTCTGTCCACCTCCACTCCACATCCAAAAAAGACCTCGGAGATCGAGTGTTCGTCGGTCGCTTTTTCGCACGTCGTCCCACACTGCTGGTTGCGGCGACGAGGTGTACGGACCGCTAGACGACATCATCGACGAGATTACGGGCGATATCTGGCGTTTGCCTCCGGCATTCACCCTCGATTCGTCTTTGCTCGAGTGGCCCAACCCACTCAAGGCGTCTGCAACGTGGACCGTTACAACACTACCCGTCAGCAGAATCCCAAGCGACGTGCCTCTAACAATACGGAAACAGCGACACAGTCGATCAGCAGCGTCGGGGTCGAGCTACAGCAACGCAATGTCGAACCCACGCAATCCTAGCGAGAACCAGCCTGGCGACGCTGTTGGTGTAAGTCCATCCTCCATCCTGCCCGACGCCTCGTGGCCAGAGCTCGAACCGTCCGTGTCACAGCCGGCGACGGAGCATGAGCGCGAGTCCCTAGATGGTACAGACTACAATAATCAGTTACCCGCGCGCCAGAACATAAGATCCCTTTTCCGCAAGAGCGACGACCCTATTCCATCGGAGTCGCGAAGCGGAAGTCAATCCCGTCTGCGAAAATTGACCAACGCCCTCCCGCCGCTCCTACGCCGGGGAACTGGCAATAGTATTGAGAGCAGCGGCACGGCTTCAAAAGAAGGAACCGCTATGAGCGTGGTACCCTCGAACGCGATAGCTACTAGCTCAGATACAGAGAGCGAACTCTTGGGAGATTGTGCCCCGGACGCTGAGTCAAGGTAAGCCAAATCACTATCTGTATTCAGCGGCACACTAAACAGGAATAGGCTGTCTATGTCCGAGGAGATCATGGCCATCATGCCCCCCTCGCCGGAGTATAATAGCGGGCTATCGTCAGGGGCTCCCCCCGAGCCGACCAAATTACCAACCACCTTGAGCGCTGCCATTCGCATCGTCCCTGAGTTCGAGATTCTTACTTCAAAAGATTATCAGGATCTCTGGGTTGCCGTTGAGGTCGAGGGCGTTCTACACAATCGTTGCTATCTACCGGACCCAACACTTGATATTGTCATTGTCATTGACAACGGGTAAGCCCCCCAAAGCGGAAGAACAATCTTGATCAAATACTAATAGCCGTGAAGATACTACGTTTCCAAGGAGGGTCTCGGCCACGCCGTAGACGTAGCAATTGGGGCTCTGGATATCATAGATGAATCTGATCGTGTCGCCCTCTACGTGACACATTGCACCCACGAATCTGTCAGTGGCAATGTTCCGGAGGCGTTGTATCCACTACGTCTCTTCAGTAAGGAGTCAAAAGATGAGATTCGGGACATGATGAAGAGCATCAGGCGCTATGGCCCGCAGAAATGGAATCCGCCTCGACCGAATCCCTCCATCACCGATACCATCGTCGCGGTGGCAAAGTCGCTCGAGATCCGAGAGCCTAAGGACGGTAAACTTCATATTATGTTGCTCTCGCCTGCCCTTGGCAACGTCCACGGTGTCACGAAGACCCATCCAGGTTTACATATCCATCAGATCAACCCGGCCATCATCCCAATCCGATGCAAGCAGAATCTCGACACCGAAATGTGTTCCGATTCGTGCTGTGCCAACTTCACGGTGCATAACTGGAACCATTACCAGCCGATTCCTGGCCTTTTGAACCAGATCATTCGTTATGCTCGGTCGGAACCCCCGGTCAGCGAGGTGACTGACGTCCTCATCAAATTTCAGCCTAGCAGTGGCTGCCAGATCTTGAAGGTAGAGGGCTATAAATTCATCCGACGTCTGCGTCCCGGTCAAACTCATGCCGTGTTCATGCACATCCGTGTCACACGATCCAAGACTCAGGAGATCGATCTTGAGAATAAGGACCCGGTTCTACAATCCTCCCTGAGCGAGAACAACGGCAGCCTGAGGCAAGAGTTGCTCACTGCTAGAGCGATGGGAGCCTCCAAAGTTCACCTGATGACCATTCAGCTCTTGAACCAGGATTCGATGGACGAAGAATCTGTCTGGCGCTTTCGCGAGTCTAGTCTCTTCATATTTAAAGAGATGGGTAAGCTAGCGCGCCCAGCGGACAAGACTGTAGATTTCTATAAGCGATTGGCCTTCTACGTGGTGAGCCACGCCGAGACCAACGAAGCGAATGAAGTTATCAAGAAGCTGGAACGCCACGTAAAGAGCAAGGATCCGGCACTCAAGAAGAACTTCGAGCGCCTGCGGAAAGAAGTCGGAACCCACAAGGAGATCGCTAGGTACGAGAAGACTTGTCGGGGAACTCTTCCACGCTATCCTGGCTCCGCTTATATCCCAGCTGCGCACGACTGGATAGTGGATAGGTGTGTTGAACAATAGGGTCAAGTTGAATGTCTTGATGCGCAGTCAGCGAGATGCTACGTTGTAGTGTTTCAGAAACCTCGCACATTTCATAAACGGACTCTCTATATCCCTCACTTTCAAGAACTGTACTAACATTGGGCTCTTAATCAAGGTGGAATGCTGTTACAGAGAGACAGCAGAAAAACATGGCTACGAAGTGATTCCTTCACTTTTCTTGCATGATTCGGCTCTCTAGGCATCTAGTAGACACGCTGATCTGTACATTATTCACGATTATGGGGTCATCATGATGAGTCATCCTGGGCCATGTCATTGGAGACTTGCAATGCAAGATACGGATCATATCAGAGATTCCACAACCATGACAGACATGGCTTTTTTATGGAGTTACGGGATTGGAGGCTTTCTTACAAGCAACCAAATCAAATGGAGAGCTTCGGTATTTGGCTTCTATTATGGAATTATGGCGTTGGGTTTTTCTTTCAAGGTGAAGGATTCTGATGGAAAGCTTCGAAGTTTGGCTTCTGTTATGGAATTTGGTCTTGGAAGTTTTCTTGCAAGACGAAGGGATATGATGGAAAACTTCGAGGTTCGGGTAGTCATTGCTGCTAATAGTCTGACTCAATCTTCAAACTGTAAAATTATAATGCTGCGGGCCTCTTTTGAGTGTGACTATATTTATTCTTTGATGGCATTGCGTGTGGTAACTTACGAGGGAACATTGCACTGGCTCTTCAATACTATACCCTTGAAGATACGATAGGATGGCATAAAACAAGAGTAATCTTCATAAAGGTATACAGGGTCACTACCACGAGGTAGTCTCAAAAGGCCTTAGCGGCCGTAATGAAAACCAACGACACATCGCAACCAGCCCCCAACATGATCACATCACATCCCGTGTCCAAACAGCAAAGATCAGATCCTCCGAATTACATCCAAACCAATCTTCATGACATCAACGATGGTTCTCGACTGAAATGGCCTCGGTTCATGCAAATGCCTAAACGGCTAAAGTACCCCGACCACTGCGATGGCAAATCGACTATAGCGTGCAGCACCCCGGGAATTGTAAATTGAATTAGAATTTCGAATTCCTCCATGCAAAGAGCTGAATCATGAGTCTCCTTGGTTCCATCAATCAAGGGCGCTCGCAAATGAGGCTGTTGAGCACCAACCAAAAGGGTCGTGTGCGCCACCAATTTCGCGAATAACATCCGGAGAAACGGCCGTAGAGATTGTACTTTGAGGAAACCCTGGAGGGTAATCAAAATGCACCATGATTTCGAGAAAAACCCCACTAAGCCGGTTTCCCTACCCAGACGTGATCTACGATGGGAGTAGCGATGATTCCCGGGAACGAGAACACTCTAGAATGCTTAACTTCAATCTCTTCATATGGAGAGATGCTAATTATGGTTAGGGTACTTCTATCGATATTGGTCCAGCAACGCCTTTCCGGGTTCCCGGGGCCATTCAACGACCTATAAAGACAATATGACTATGCTCTCCAACTCCACGTCCGTGCTAACACTTGGCCTTGTACAATGGCAATCCTTACTGGCGTCGTTGCTGCTGTCGCGGTCCTGGCTACTCTCGCCAATTCTAACCCTCTAGAGTCGAGAGCTGCAGTCGAAGTATCCAACACCAAAACCTCCTTGTCTCTTATTTATCAAAACAATCTAAACGCATCAGACGACAAGAACCACGTTGGAGCCCTCCTTCTCAGCCCTGTTCCCCGGTCTGATGCATCTGCAGCTTGCGCGGCTTTGAACGAAAAGCTTCTTCCCAAGTCCACACTTCAGAAATACAAATCTGACTTCATTCGCGCTCTCTCATACCAGGGCTACGCCGAGTACTTCAACACGGATGCAGGCTTCGAGATTGAGAATGGAACTGTCGTTGTCGATGATCAGCTTAGCTTTCCCGCACGGCCTGCGTCTTCCAGGCGCGAACTTCCAGTCTTGTGTACGCAGTCTGCAAATAACGGGTCTTCGAAAGCTGGTCCTGTGAACGGAAGCGAGGTTGTTGTAGCCTCCAGCGGAAACACGTACGTGGGATACCGCAACCAAAAATCCTTCCGTTTTCTAGGCATCCCGTACGCCGATGCTCCTCAACGATGGAAGTACTCCAATCTCTTCTCCAAGACGGGCCAAACGATACAGGCGACGGCGTACGGCGCGCAATGTGCCCAGGGCAGCTCTGGCAGTGAAGACTGCCTCTTCCTCAACATCCAAACTCCGTACATCCCCAAAGTAGGTTTGAAGCAAAACCTTCGACCGGTCATGTTCTGGATCCACGGCGGTGGCTTTACGGGAGGTAGTGGTGCGGATTCTTTGTCTGATGGCGGGAATCTGGCAAGTGCTGAAGATATTGTGGTTGTCAATATCAACTACCGCCTCTCCACGCTTGGATTTCTCGCTATACCTGGGTCAGAGATTAGTGGCAATTACGGGATTGCAGACCAGATTGTTGCCCTCGATTGGGTCATTGCAAATATAGCCTCCTTCGGCGGAGACCCAATGCAAATAACAATCATCGGGGAATCTGCAGGCGCTGGCTCTGTCCGTACACTCCTCGGCTCTCCGCAAGCAATTGGCAAGTATCAAGCTGCCGTCGCGATGTCCAACTTGGGAGGAGGTGTAGCTCTAGGCCTCAAGGGAGACTACGGGACGACATACTCCAGCTACTACACCATCAATGAATCTTACACCGTTGCCGGGCCCCAGATCCTCACAGCTGCAGGATGTACCAGCACCTCCCTTTCGGCCCAGATATCCTGCCTCGAGCAAGTCCCAGCACTGAAACTCGTCTCCCTCCCCACCGTCGCCCGCTACGTCGTCCAAGATGGCAAATACGTCAACACCCCCAACCTCATCCTCTCCACCCGCAACGCCAGCACCGCCCACGTCCCCGTCATATTCGGCGTCACCCGCAACGACGGCGCCTCATTCTCGACATACCCCAAAACGCCCATCGCAAACCACTCCCAGGGCCTCCAAGCCGCGCTCGGGATCAACGCCACCTGGGCGCAGAAGATCATCGACTCGCAGCTCTTCCCGCTCCACGACACGGGCAACCTAACCCTGGACTCCTTCAACGTCTCGCAGCGCGTCGCAACGGACAAGACGTTCCGCTGCATCGACCAAGCCACCGTGTACGCGGCCGCCGTCTCCGGCGCCGTAGAAACGGCCTACTACTACCAGTTCGAGCGCACAATCAACGGCTACGACCCCAACGGCCTCGGTCAGCCCAGGGACAACAACCCCCAGAACCCGTACTTCCGCTTCCACGGCGCCGACATGCCCTGGATCTTCGGCACGCTGGCTACCATCCGCGAGCCGGACGACTTGTACTCGGTGCAGCTGGTCTCGAGCTACTTTGCCAGCTTCGTGAGGACTGGGAGCCCGAATCCGGATCCGGAGTATTTGAGGGTCAGGGGGTATTCTAGGGCGGGTGAGGCGGTTCGGCGGACGGGGCGGTGGGGGGCGGTCAGGGG
>MU002463.1:0-13536 GCA_010093585.1 Melanomma pulvis-pyrius CBS 109.77
CAAATCCTCTGTCCGCATATATTTACATAGCAAGCTGCTCATTTTGCTTGGTCCTCTAATTCGTCACGCTGGCTACCTATCATTGGAAGCTGGTGATAGTATTACAAGAAGCTACTCCAACTGCATACCACTGAAAGACTTCCACTACTGAACAAATTCCACTACTGAGCGAATTCCACTACTGAACCAAGCCCCCCTCTTCACACCCACCCAACTCTACTTCGAGAGCACTCCTACCCTACAATGAGAAGCGCTAAACACCACCCATTGACTTGGCATTGGTACCACTCCACCGCACGAACCACAGCACACCAAGCGCCAGTACGAAAAGAGTTATATCCACAGCGCCACTCCAACCAATCTACACCCAACAACCAAATAAAAACCCCCATCAAACACCTTCCGTTCCTTCAGCGTACGACGTACCCGTTTCCCAGCGACGCAATCTGCGTAACTCCAACCATGAATTTAGCAAAATCCTACCCACGCATTCATACGCACCGAAACCGAAACCAAAATACGCACCTTGCCACGCACCCGAATCCAACGCTCCAAACTCCGAGCTCCCTTCGTTCCTCTGACCCGGAGATGTGTCGAAGCTGAAAAATATTCTTAGAAAGAAAGAATAGCTTACTTTGGGTGCTGGAGCAGGGAGAATGGCGGGATGAGCTGGTCTGATGGCGATGTGAGAGTGAGAGAAAGGAGGGGGAGAGCTAGCTAGCTATGTCTAAATAGAGGTATGGAAACCCCATCAGGCAGGTCCTGGATACTATGTGACATAATCTCTTGCTCGGGAAGGACGGCGGTTGTCAACGCCATCTCGAGGCACGAGGACGTGGGAAATATATATATATGTGTGTGTGAGTGTGGGTCGTGAGATCTAAGCAAGCGCGGATATCAGAATTGGAGTCAGAGAACGAAGGAAGACGAAAGGTCGGTATGCGCTCACGAGCAAGTTCGAATCGAGGGGGGGATTGCTAGATCTTACTTGTATAGAGGTATATGTGACATTGGAACGAATAGCTTTTTATCTTCTAAATCCTTATGCAACGCAGAGCAGATCCTGCAATGTCTGCTATGATGATGTGACATGATATACACAAAACGACATTGAGACCGCCCGAAATCCAAAAAACTCCAGCGCATGCATGTCATCATCTCATCCGTCGTTTGGGTATTGAACACTTCTCGAACGCAGCACTCATAGGGTTCCGCCAATCTCCTTCCGGACCCAGCTCTCCAGCCCACCGAGAGCAATGATTTCTTGCACATTTGGAGGGAGTTCGCCAACCTTTACATTCCACTTGGGGCCATTAGGGCCTTCCTGCACGGAGACCTTGCTTCTTCGGACGTCCCACTCTAGAGTCCAGCCAGTCCGCTGTGTAAGCTGTTTGGCTTGCGCGGGCTGTGCTACCGCACCTGGTGGTGGAGAGTCCAGCGATTCCCGGTTCTGAGACGGCTCTTTCATGTTCTGCTGGGATGAAGCAGGCGTTGGCGAGGAGAAGACCTCACGGAGACGATTAGCTAGCTTGGGAACCTCAACGCCCATCAGGGCATTGTTGATGCTGTTCCGACTGAAGATATTTCCGAAGCTGCCTGCTACGACTAGGGGAATGCCCTTGGCTAGAATGGCGGTCGCAGCCTGCTCTCTACTACTGCCGCATCCAAAGTTGAACCCCGCGACGAGAATGTCGCCTGACTTGGCGATTGAGCCGAAGGTTGGGTCATAATTTTCCATGCACACCTCAGCCATCTTCTCGCGGGTCACGTCGTCCTGATACGTATATTTTCCCGGGTAGATGCCATCCGTGTTGATGTTATCAGCATCACAGAAAACAATTTCGCCACTGATCTTCTCCGGGAACCCTGGAAGGATCTCAGTCAGACCTTCTGCTTCTGGAGCTGCGGAAGTTAGCGGGTTAATGGATTGCTCTTCAACGGCCGCAGTTTCAACCGATTCGATCATTTCATCTGCCTCTTTGATGGCCCTCTCTAGCATGTCTTCGATGGTCATCATGCGATCCTCCTCTAGGATGCCGTCACCCTCGCCGCGTCGGACGCCGCCGTAGTCGGCAGGTGCTTCATACCATCCGGGTCCGGAGATCTTTCCCGACAGCGCACTCGCAGCGATAACCTCTGGGCTCGCGAGATAAGCCTTAGCATCGGGAGATCCCATGCGGCCTTTGAAATTTCTGTTACTGGCACTAATACCAACCTCGCCGGGCTCAAGAAGACCTGTGCCAAGACCAATGCACGGCCCACAGCCTGCAGGGAGTGGCTTCGCGCCAGCTTCAATCAGAGCTTGCCAGTCGCCTTGCTCTTCTGCGGCACGCTGCTCGGGAATTGAGGCGGCTGCGATGTAGAACTCGACGTGGTCTGGAATTTTGGGTATCTCTCCGTTGTTTGTTGCGGCGACATCCTTGAATACCTTGGCAGCAGCAGCAAGATCTGAGGAACGGGAGTTGGTACAGGAAACCAGATAGGCCTTGTTGATCTTGATATCTTGGCTCTCGAGCTCGTTTAATGGCGTGGCGACCTTGACAGAGTTGGGTCCAGCAACGTATGGTGAAAGCGTGGAGAGGTCGAGGAAAAGGTGCTTTGCGTAGACGGCTCCTTTATCCGCGGCTAAGGCAGGCTGGTATATAGGTCCCGTTCGCTCGCCCACAATGCCTGTAGCAGTGAAGAGTTTGTCAATGCGATCATGTAGGAACTGCTGTTGGTGGTGATCTTTGTAGTCTGATCCATACATGGCGGCTTCAGTAGCTTTCATTCTAAGCCAGCCGAAGAGGACAGAGTCAATGGGGAAGAGGCCAGTGAGAGCGCCCCATTCCGTGGTCATGTTTGCAATCGTCAGGCGGTCGTCTACGGGAATACTTCGGAGGGTGGCGTCGCTCCCCGTAAATTCGATGGCGTGGTTGAGAACCTCATCTTGGTTGAACAGACCAGCTAGGGCAACAATGACATCTTTGCCAGTGACGCCTTGCGGCAGACTTCCGGTAAAGTTGACCTTGGCGACAGGTGGAATCTGCCACCATGTCTTGCCTGTCGCCCAAATACTCGCAGCGTCGGTTCGCACAACCGGCGTCCCCAAACATCCAATGCCTCCGTACATGTTGGAATGGCTGTCCGAGGCTACGGCCAGTGTCCCGGGCCATGCATAGCCCTCTTCGACCATGATCTGGTGTCCAATGCCTCTTCCAGCGGGGTAGAAGACGACATCCTGGTTCTTGGCGAACTCTTCGATCTGCGTGTACTTCTTCAGGTTCTTTTCGGTCTTGTTCTGCACGTCGTGGTCCAGCGTCATCACGATCTGCGTCGGGTCGTTGATCTTGGTGGCTCCGATCGACATGAACTTGAGAGCCACAGGCCATGAATTGTCGTGGGTCATGCATTTGTGCGGCTGCAGGGTGACATAGTCTCCCGACTTGAGCAGCTTGCCCTCGGCGATTCCCACGGCATATCTTTGCACGATCTTTTCGGTGAGCGTCTGAGGCGTCGTGGGCTTAGTCTGGAAAGTTGAGAGGAAGCTGGCGGCGGGGCCTTCCTTGAGGGACGGAAACACGTCGGGGGTCTCGCGGCGTGGCAGAGTCGTACCGATTGAGCGCCGGGCAGCGAATGGAAGAGACAGTTGTGATGCGAGTTGAAGAGGCAGTCGGGCGCGTGACTGTGGAGTGTGTTAGATGCCGTTGTATCGGGCAATTGAGGGCGAAGAGAGAATCCAAGACATACCAGAGCATGCCTGCCGCCCAGAAGCCGGGCTGCTCGCAGAGACATGGCCATTCTCGCTACAATGCTCGTCGTGGATGGATCTGTGGTGTTGACGTCTGGACGACATCTTCCCCAGAATTTTGGGCGGCTGACTCAGCGGTTTTTTCATCGCCGACTTCGGTGGGGGGTCATCACGACTGGCCGGCGCTCGATTGGACCGCGCCAGATGCACTCAATTGCTCGCGCTCCCAGTAGACGCAGCCACGGCTCATATTCCAATTGCGAGACTCTAATATGCACCGCGACGGCCGTGTCTGCCCAGCCGGGACCGGACGGCGTTTGCTTTTTGCTGGTGAAGGGCTGGACTCATCCGTATGACTATTCTACTAATTATGACGCCTACGAAAACCCATCGCCGACAAACTGCATTCCGGCTGCTCGACTCCTCGACACATTTTGCACTCATCTCTCTACTAACCGTGTCCCGCCCCCACTGACCAGCAGGCAATCCATCCCCAATCCATCCCCAATCCATCGCCAATCCATCGCCAGTCCATCGCCCGTCGCAACCATGGTCAACCGCTCAGACATCCACTACTTCGGTGCGGGGCCTGCCCCCCTCCCCACTGCGGTGCTCGAGAACGCAGCGCAGGTGCTGCTCAACTATAGGGACAAAGGCCTCGGCCTCTGCGAGATCTCCCACCGCTCCCCCGAGGCCAACGAGATCCTCACCAACACCAAGCAGGCCCTCATCACCCTCCTCGACATCCCCGACGACTACGACGTCCTCTTCCTGCAGAGCGGCGGCACCGGCGAGTTCAGCGCCACCGTGTACAATCTCGTGTCGATATGGGTCGAGAAGCAGCGGGCGAAGATTGCCGCCGAGGTGGGCGACGACGAGGCCGAGGTGCTGAAGCGCCTGCGCAGCGTGGTCGACGACGAGTTGAGGCTCGACTACCTGGTCACCGGCTCTTGGTCGCTGAAGGCTTCGCAGGAAGCAACGCGCCTCGTGGGCGCCAAACACGTCAATGTGGCACTCGACGCGCGCAAGTCCAATGACGGCAAGTTTGGTCGCATCCCGGCCGAGGACGAGTGGACCCTCACACCTCGCGCGCGCGGTGGCCCCGCCTTTGTGTACTTCTGCGACAACGAGACCGTCGACGGCGTCGAGTTTCCCGCCTTCCCCAAAAGTCTCGAGGGCGACGATGCGCCGCTGGTTTGTGCCGACATGTCGTCCAACTTCATCTCCCGGAAAGTCGACGTGCGAAAGTATGCCGTTATCTTCGGCGGCGCCCAGAAGAACATTGGCAGTACTGGCATTGCCATTGTGATAATGCGGAAGTCGCTCCTCCCGCCTACCTCCAAGTCTGCCTCGCCCGACCTGCTTAGAGCGCTTAATTTGCCTGTGGGCCCCATCGTCTTGGACTATCCCACAATCTCAAAGAACAACTCCTTGTATAACACGCTACCTATCTTCGATGTCTGGGTTGCAGGCCAGGTCATGGACCGTCTTGTAAACAACTACGGTGCCAAGAAGATCGGAGGACAAGAAGAAGTGTCCAATGAGAAGGCGCGCCTCATCTACGAGACGCTTGACAAATACTCGGACCTGTATCGAGTGGTCCCAGACAAGACGGCGCGCAGTAGAATGAACATCTGCTTCAGGGTTCACGGCGGTGATGCCGAAAGGGAGAAGGCATTCCTTGCCGGCGCCGAAAAGAAAGGCCTTCTCGGGCTCAAAGGGCACCGGAGCGTGGGAGGCATACGGGCAAGTAACTGTAAGTCGCCCTATAATCTCTCTGATATTGCCTGGCCTGCTGCTGGTGTTTGGAGGGTATATGTACAGGTACTCGCATATGCTATATATGCACTATGCTAGGAGAAGTCCCTCATACTTCACTGCTCACCCGAGCCGCAGCGACGGAGAGTGGACGCGTTGTTTTGTCATCTCTGCATGAACGGTTTATGAACTTCCAGGAAGGCTGAGCTAACTTGTTTTGTGTCACAGACAATGCGGTCTCACTGGAGGGGGCAAAACTGCTGGTATCGTACTTGGAGGAATATGCGAAAGCGGCGTAAGTGCAAGAATGGCATGACAACATGACGACGGCGTGCGTCACTATATTATGATTCGGCGTTCTGTTATACAAAAGTTCTCAACTCGTCGTCTCGTCATACGATAGTGGCGTATCCGGCTTTACCAAAAACCTCATTCATTCAACATGATACCCTCCGTTAGCAGAAGAGGCAGTCAATCTACTCAATTTTGCCACATGTCTCTCTTCGATCATGCCTACAACGTACGCCAGAATCAGAATCAGAGCCAGACTCTGGCTATATGCGACGCGGCTATGACAGCATGACCGGGTGTTTATACTGAAGCACACAGCACGCAGACTTACAGACACAGCTTCCTCTCCGCAACGGCATCGGCGTGTTCTGGAAAATTCCGCACGTGGAGAGTCTCATGCGTTACGCTACATTGCTTGTTCCTATAGGCTCGCTGATCAGCATCCAGCGTCGACCGGGCTCTCCACGCGGGGGGAGAATTTAGGCTCGGAATTTGGAACTGGCGCGCCCAACAACAGGAGCGACGTCGTGAGACATGAGGGGTCTCGGCAGCAGGGGGAAGCTGAGCTTTGACGGCCTCAGGCCGCACCGCGCACCTCTCAAGCACATCCATCAACCGCCCACCGGGCGTCAAGCAATCCTCCACTGCAAACGTGTATCTCTCCTACGCGTCCTTCATACGTCCGATAAGGTTCTGTGAACTTTGTATGTACGCCGGCTGCCCACCATGAGAATCGCTGAAACCATGGTGCTTCCAGAACACCTCCGAGTGTGACGGGAATTCCAACATGTCTTCTGTGGCTTGATGTGAGTCTTTGGTGGCCCTGATAGTGCGCATATTCCTTCCTTGGGATGGAATTTGATTACGACGACGTGACACCGTCGTGGAGATGAGGTTGAGAGAATTCAAGAGTCAAGAGTCAAAGACCTTGAGGCCCAGAGCAGGCGTTTTGCGGTTTTCGTCACCAGCTAGTTAGGCGCCTCTCAGGTTCCCTGCCGTGAATCATTCTCGCTTGTGGACCAATATTGGATTCTTTGTCACGGCTCTGGCCAATTCAATCATCGTGCAGGTCTTTTGGCTCTCCTCACTGGCTCCATCTCGCCAGTACTCAGGACCCTGTACAAGCAACGACGGTCCTATGGCGCTCTTATGGCGGCATGTGCATGCTCCTCCCGGCCCGCAAGGTCTCGTCGCATGGACTCTGGTGTCGCTAGCGTCTCGACACCCCCCTGAAGCGAGACTCTGAAGCAAACCTAAACCACAGAACGTCAGAACTCAACCCCAACCTCCTCCACCTCACCACACTGGGCCAGCTCTCCCCTCACGTATGCCATGCTTTTCCCAAGCGCCTGATTGAGGGCCCCAACAGCCAAAAATGGAACCGAAAAGGCAGAAACGAAACTACCACGCCCAGAGCAAGCGCTCAACTTTGGCAGATGGCTGCGGTGGCCCGATTGCAAAGCAGAGAAGAGCACCATGAACGCACAACTTCAACGAGAAAGCACGCAAAGCGACCACTCATCGTCGGCCGAGCGAGGCACGGTCAATCTCCACAGCTGGCGCCGTGTGGCTGCCGGCAGGGCCCCAGCCCTGTGGTCTCCGAACGGGTCTCGTTGCTCCCGTTGCCCAGTATCCCCAGGGTCTGTGGCCTGCATGATGTTGAAACCCACCTCGACCTAGCGTATGTCGTTGGGGCCTCTAAAATTACCTTGTTCGGACGGCGCCAATGCTTCCTTACCACGAAATGATATGACAGACGCCTCAGGACCGCTGTCCCGAAACCCTGCGCTACTGGCCCTTTCCTAAGTTTCCTCATATACCGTTTGACGTCTCATACCTGCCTCCTGGCCCAACTGCTTTCATGCCTACGCTCTTTTTCCTTCCTTTCTCACTGCTGGCAGGTTCAGGCACATTTCTTGACTGAAGCTGAACAGGTTGTCATCTCTTGTTCAACGTCAGTCTTTTTTGTCTCCATGATTACTTGACTTTACCTTCTTTTAGCCGCTGCTGGTTACCAGCGAACCCTTTGAATTTCCTGTATATTTCGTTGCGGGAACTGGCAAGATGGAGAGATGGGGTCTTCACTTTCCTCAACTGGATGCGCGGTCGCACTTCAACATGACCCTCAATACTTCGGCCATACGCGAGACTCCATGGACAGCGCAGAACACGACAAGAGCTATAATCGCCGACCTCAAGCTGGCCCAGGTACAGACGTTGCGAACGATGCATCTGACTTTGGGAGCATTCAGTCTGGCGTTGTCGCTGTTAACAGTCCACCGAATCATCTCGGATGCGCGGAGGATTGCTTCGGTACAGACTCCATTGAGGAAGAAGTGAGTTGCTCACGAGCGCCTATCCGACTTTCGAAGCTAATGTTGTTCGCCAGGCGATTCAGCTCACTCCAAAGCGTCCATCCCGCCGAGACCTTCCCACTCGTACTGGCTTGCGGTGCGGTTATTCAACAAATTATATTTGTAGCAGTGCAGAGCACATCTCTTCGTAGTGTATTATCGAAAAACTGTCGGGCGATGGCTATGATCACATATCCTGGTATGTTTGAGTGTCTTGAGTGTCTTGGGTGACCGATGAGGAGCTAATTTTTGAAGCGATCTTCCTCCTCGGCTATGTTACTCTGGCCTTCGGCATCGAAATGGCCTTGAGGGCCTTCAAACGTCAACGATTCGCGCCCCGAGGGAAATGGAATTCGCCCATATGTCTCGGAGCCATCTTTGCGCTCCTCCTCGCCACCTGGATGCCGACCATCGCCTGGCCCATGTTCAACCGGTGCTTCGGTAGTCTTATCTGGTTCACGGTTCGCTATGAATTGATCTCGATCTGCATCTTGTCAATTCTGGTCTTCTCGTTCTTGCTCTTGGCCGCATTGATCAGCATTCAACTCATGAGGACTACAGACGTGGATCACAACGAGCGAATTGCGGCTTCCAGAATGTGCTACTATCTCCTCATGGTAACCGTAGTATATGTGAGTAGCTTAAAGGTGCTTCTAAAACATCAGCTAATGTATGATACAGGTCATGGTGATTCCCGTCGAAATCCAAGCCCATCGACGAGACTTCATGAACACGCTAGCCACCTCAAGAATTGCCGAAATCTCTCTCTTCACCTCCGGAATCGTCGTGGCATTCTTCCACCTTTTCCTCCGTGTAAACGCCACCCGCTTGGTCATCAAGCCTCTTGGGGAAATGAAGGCACCATCAGCACAGAAGCGACCGCGGATTCGCTTCTTCGGTCCCAGCGACTTGGAGATGAACATCAGTGGTCCTATCGCTTTACAAGGTGGGAGACGTCCGGACAGCCGGCAAGGCTTGATTGATGTTGGTCCTGAGAAGAACCTCTCTGACTTCGACGCGGATTACTTCCTCCGAGCAAACAGGCCACTCAGCCCAGGCTCTATGACATCCCAAGGCATCGATCCCTCCAAGTGGCCTCTACCACCGTACCCTACTTCGGAAGACAAAGAGATGTCTCAGGGCCACAAGCGTGTCAAGTCCAACTACTCACTATTTCCTACGCGTGCTGAGGAGATTCCTCGTCTACCTGCTACAGTCTACTCACCGTCAAAGCCTGCTGGAGAGAGCAGGTTTTCCAAGCTAGCCGTACGACGCCAGACGCGACGGAGCTCTCTCGGGGACGCCAAGTCGGTGACGGACGTCAGCGAAGCGTTCAGCTTCAACTTCTTGACCAAGCCACCACCACTCTTCGCCGGACGCCACCGACGCGACGAAAGTACCGATAGCAGCGCGACAGTGCAGATTGGTCTCCGATTCTCAGTAGCACCTGCGACCCTCGCCGCTGCGAAGTGCACTAAGGCGGAACGCCTGCCATCGTCTGCTCTCGGTGCCCCGCCCCTCCGTCGTGACTACAGCGAGTCTAGCCTCGAGACAATCGAGTCTCTTAACCTTCCCATACAGTCTCCCTCCATACACTCGGCCCCCATACAGTCGCCCTCTTCTGGATACCTGAGCGGAGAAAACACACTTGTCAACTTCCCTGAACCACCCCACACCATGTCGCCCACCCGCGTTTTCTCACCAGCCAAGCCCAGCCCAGGCAGAACGCCAGCGTTTCCCATCCTATCGCAAGACAAACTACTCCCACCCACACCTCGCTCTGCATTTACAGGTGCGCCCGAACCTGTCCTACCTATGGCTGCCTTCAGTGGGCTGAGGATGAACCCAATCTCTCCCGCTTCTCTTCCAAGATCTGCCTCACCCGCCATTTCTACGACATCAACCTCCAGAAACGGCGCTACGAGGTCACCCACGACGAGATCACCCACCGCAAGGTCACCAACCGCGAGGTCACCCATTGCGGGGTCACCCACGGCATGGGTACCCCTCGGTGCGGGCACAATGGCTCGGAGCCCGCCGCCCAATGGCTGGATATGAGCCCCACGCTCCGCTTCCTAGGTTTCGCAATAGAAAAGGCAAATTGTAGATCGAATTGATGAGAATTCTGTACCATTATCGGGTGTGCTTGGCTTGGGTTTCTGGTTTTGCGGGGAAGGGGCATTTTCTGCGGCGTTCCGGAGTTTCATCTTCTTCCTGCCGTGCACCCCTGCATCCCCACCCTCACCTCACAACACTGAACCGCGCCTCTCGCAACGTCAATACATGGTCATCATCCTTTCCTACCCTCGCCCGCCTCCACCATGTGTGCGCCTTACCGGCAATATCACATCCGTTCACTACATCTTTATCTTCTTTCCTCTTCCTCTTTTTCCAATTATCCTCTACACTGTCACAGTCACCTTCCCTCATAATTTTAGAGGACGCAGGGGCTGCTTGCTCTTACACATTATTTGCGTTGTGTTGCGTCGTGTTTAGCTATCACTTTGCTACGCCCTTTCATGGTTTCACTACCACTTACGGATGTATGTATGGACGTGGTGGTGTTTGGTGGCGACTTAGGATGAGACCAGGGTCCTAAGATGTATTATACAAGTGTGACTTCCTTTACGAGATTTATACTTTTTTGTTCTTTCTAGGGAGGGGAGGGGAATCGTGGTGAGGTGGGTGCTGGGTAGATGAAAGGGAAGAAGTGGAGGTCGTAGATATCGGGCGATGTCGAGCCAGAAGTCAAATCAATCGAAATGAAAATCACACACATATCTTGTCTTCCAACCCTCACTCAATTGTCCCTCGTGCAACGCTCTCCAGTTCTCGGTGCGCATCCACCAACATCTTCTCCACACAGCACTGTACCCGACCCAACACGCCCGTCGTCCAAATCCCCGTGCAGCAAACACGCCGTGCAACCAACTACCCAACCGACATACATACACGACCCGTCAAACACACGCTGCACGACGATAAGACACGCGAATCCATCCATCTATCTCCCTATCTGATCCTCCCGCCGCCCCCAAACCCGGGTCCCAGATCCCCAACCGGACTTCGCAGCCACCATCACACACGCACGCACGCCGTCCCAAGTGCCATGCCGCACGCACGCTCCTGCACGCACGCACACGCGGGAAGAACGCCCTGCACGAGCGCCGCCGGACTTCGTAGAATACCAACCGTTGTCTCTGCATCATGTCGCTCGCTCGCACGTGGGGCTCCTGCAGGTAGCATGTAAGAATGCTGTCTTGCGTCGGACTTTG
Organism: Melanomma pulvis-pyrius CBS 109.77; assembly: GCA_010093585.1. Taxonomy (NCBI): domain Eukaryota; kingdom Fungi; phylum Ascomycota; class Dothideomycetes; order Pleosporales; family Melanommataceae; genus Melanomma; species Melanomma pulvis-pyrius. Next base: position 11,409 of record MU002463.1, read on the forward strand.
TAGAGAATAAAACGTTGGCTGCGCTTGCGGCGCGGCGTCTCGCTTCCTCCCGCTTGCGCGTCAAGCTCCTGCGTGCATGCACGGCGCGGATTTTGGGGTCCTGTCTTGTGGGTTGAGCTTGTGTGGGTGGGTGGAGGGGGAAGGTGCGATGGATGGATGGATGGATGGAAGGATGGATGGGTGCTGTGTTACGGACCGAGAGCCGAGTTGTTGGGTGTATGGAGGAGGGTTTGTTGGGGTGTTGGGGCGTTGGTGGATGGGGAGTGGGGATTGGGGCTTGGGGGGCGCGGTGGATGTAGTGCGTGCTACGTTTTGGCGTGGTGGGATGGTATGACCGTGGGAAAGGTTGTGAGTGTTGCTGTAGTTTTGAGTAAGATGCGGTGGTATTGTGAGGGTTGATTGATTGGGTTGCACGTCTGGTAGGGAAATGTACCATTTTGGGGATGGGATCAATCGTCGGGTTCGTGGGGATTGCCTAGCAATTTCACTGACGGGTTGGAAAGGGAGGTGGTGGCTTGGTGGACAGTTGACCATGCACCTATCTACCCACACCTAAGCAAGCAAGTCCTACAGCAACAATAGAGAAACACCAACTTGTTCGACTTACCTAACTCGGAAACACCCGCTGGCATTAGACACGGGACGTTCAGCCCCCGGCCCGAGACCGAGAACTCCACACTACATTCGGCCAGGATTCCCAGAACGAGGAAATAGGCGGGCTTGTTTGGTCTTCTCTTCGCCTCCAGGAAAAAGCTAAGAAGTGACAAATTGATGCTGGAGGGGGGAACCTGGGAAGATGATGGGAGGGGGGTTAAGCGAGAGGTGGTTTTGTGTTACCTGGGGGAGCCCTGGATTGAGTAGTGGATACCTGGGGTAGGTACACGAGTTTGACATGTACGCTTGTGGCTCGCCTAGGCGCACTTTGCAGAGTGGAGATCAGGGTCTAGAGGCCTTGTCGCCTTCATTTAGGGTGAGATCAGGCGTCGCTTTTGAGCCGGGAGGTATCTATTGGCGATGGGGGGCGTTATATATTGCTATAGGGCGCAGTGAGTGGGAATTTTGGGTCGAGATGCATTGAGGTATTGAATCATACCCAAAGTAGACCATTTTCGCAAATATGTTGGCATCGGCGTCGTCTATTCATTTTATCAAGCATAGCGAGCGAAATACCTAAGGGCAAGTAGATGTCTGTGAGCCTTAGGCACATCTCTAAGTCGCCATTTCCCGCGATTTCGTCTCCTTGATTTTTTAGTCTGCATCCCTCCCAGCTTTTCTCTTCGCCAGACATGCATTTATAGAATCTTGTTCTTGGCTTTGGCCTAGTGAGCGGAGGGTTCGACGAATCGCTGGGCCTGTAAATCCTTCATTTCTGACAATAGATTCGTGGTTTCTGGTAGATGGGTTTGTTTGCAAACATTTTCTATTTTGGTGCAAAACGAGAACGGAAGATTTGAAATATATATACATCTAGGAAGACAATTCGATGAAGGGATATACTGATGGTATGGGATAAGCATAGTTGTTGGGGATGTTGTGGGATGTGTCTGATGGCGACTGTGTCGATCGCTAGGGTTCTTTAGGGCACTATTGGAGAGGGAAGTATGACTAATGATGCCGTATGTCTGGGACTCCATCTTAGTATAAGGGAACTTCGAGGGAACACTGTTCATAGGCAATGGAAAGGAAGGAACGTAAAATCAGTCACACCCTTGGCTACAAGACATGGAATCCAGATGTTGCAGGAACATCCTCGACACTCCCCTAGATTCGGTCTCGCATCGCCGAAACTAGTATGCTAACCACGGGCCTTTTTTTTTCCTCTAGAGAAAAATACTATGGGCTTAGTTGAAATACACCCAGTTTTTGCCGTTCCGAGTTGCCCGTCCCAAAGGATGGTGCGAACTAAAAGTGCCGTTAGCAATTTGACATGCACGATATTGCAGCTCGTACAGAGTCCTCACAACGTTTACCATAATACCATTTGTTGGGAAACTCCAGCGTACGGACGGACGTCGAACTTTGAATTAAGGACATGAGAGAACCAAGAGCAATGAAGAAGGATGTAAAAGGCGAGGGAGGACGGTCGAGAACGACCACGACCACGACCTCGACCACGACCACGACCACG
>MU002464.1:0-13479 GCA_010093585.1 Melanomma pulvis-pyrius CBS 109.77
CGAGTGAAGTAGTGGGAGGGTGTCAAGTAAGATCGGAAAGAGCCCAGCGGAGTGAAGTCGCCGTCGAAGATAAAGCCAGACTGGTATGCCAGCGGTGAGTGAAGTAGTGGGAGGGTGTCAAGTAAGATCGAAAGCCCAACGGAGTGAAGTCGCCGTCGAAGATGAAGCCAGACTGGTATTCCAGCAGCGAGTGAAGTAGTGGGAGGGTGTCAAGTATGATCGAAAGCCCAACGGAGTGAAGTCGCCGTCGAAGATAAAGCCAGACTGGTATGCCAGCGGCGAGTGAAGTAGTGGGAGGATGTCAAGTAAGATCGGAATGAGCCCAATGGAGTGAAGTCGTCGTCGGTAGATAAAGCCAGACTGATATGCCAGCGCAATATGAGTCAAGTAGAGTGTGTACGAAGCCGGCCAAGATGGAAGCAAGACCAACCCGAATCCAGTAAAGAGCCGTCGAGAAAGAGAAAGCCTAAAGAAGCAGTACGACCCTATCTGGCAGGCAGCTTAGAACATTCCGAGCCGGATTGCCTCCTCGGAAATCCAGTGGTCGTTGCGCCTGTGCTCAGTGATCATCTCAAGATGATACTCGTACTCAGTCCAAGTGTCTGAACTGAACAGCTTGAACTGCTGCTTGGCCCAGCGAATGTTCTCTGCCCAGTCACTCATATCGTGGACATCTGGGTCGGTGAGCCGGAACAGCTCGCGGAACGGGGCGTCACGACGCGGACCGCCGTAGCGGGTGGACGACAGTGCGCTAGCCCACTGGTCAGACGCGCCCTCCTCGGCGTACACCCAGATGGTGGTGTCGTCAATCTGGATACGATCTGGGTTGAGGACCGGTGGCTTGACGAAGGTGGGGACGCGGTTCTCAAACTCGCGGATGGCATCTGCGATCGCGAGGTCGACGGGGGCGGCGGCCTGGACGGGCATGGGGTAGAAGTAGGCTTGCTGGAAGGCGATGGCATCGTGGATGGCAAGGCGGGCTTTCTTTCCTGCACGGCGGGAGCCTGGCTCGGGGTGGTTGCGCGAGGGCGAGGTCGGGAAGAGGTCATCGTCGACGACGCCATGGTCGCTGTCGCTCGCGCTGAAGATGTTGTCGTTGGAGTATGGCTCATAGTCTTCCTCGACTCTCTTGCGCTTGCTACCATTGCTCGACTGGCCGACATTGTTGGGACTGCCTTCCTCGGCGTCCTCAGACAAGGCGGGGGACTCGCGCAGAGTGTTGGTCGGCTTCTTGGCCAAGCGGCTGCTCTTCCTGATGCCTCCGACGTCACTAGTCGCGGCAGAGTGGGTACGCGGGGCATTCTGATAGAGAGATGGAGCTGCGATCCCAGTGGCAGTGGTATGGGATCGGGTGCGAGGCATGGTGGGCAGTGATGTCGCTGCGTCAACTTGAGCGAGACCTTCGACAAACGCGGCGTTGACGGCGGCGAGGGGCTGTCGCGATTGTGTTGGGCTCTTTCGAGCTTTACTGACGCGTCCGTCAATCGTCTTGTCGCTGGTCTTGTCGCTGGTCTTGCTGCCGACGGTCTTGCTGCCGACGGTCTTCCTGCCGACGGTCTTGTCGCCGGTGGTCTTGTGGCCGACGGTCTTTCTGCCGACGGTCTTGTTGCCAACGGTCTTGTCGCCGGTGGTCTTGTTGTTGGCGGTCTTGTTGGTGGCGGAACGAGCCGCTGTGACAGGCGCTGCGCGGAGACGGTGAGTGCGCTCTGTGAGAGGAGTGACTTCTTTGCCAGAATAATGGCTAAAGATAGCCTTGTCGGAGTTGTTGGGGGTGACGTCGCGCTGTCCCCCAAGGTGGTTCACCAACTGCGCGAACTGGGAGGGGAAGAGCCAGTTTTGGTCGGGGTGGGAGGTGGCGTATGCTACGCAGCGGGTGAGGTCGAGGGCGTCAGAGCCAGTGGGATGCTGGGTGACGTGGTTTGCAAGATCTCGGAACTGGACGTCGTCGGCTGGAAGGTTGCAAGCCTTTGCGTTGCCGGTCTTGGGGTGGGTGACTCTGGGAGGGCGATAGCCTGTGACACAGACATCGTCTGTGTCCCATTCACCCAGAGTATCTTGCACCCAGTCGAAGTGGGTCCCGATCGTCCATCCCGTGTAGCCAGCATTTCGCATGGCATTCTGCATCATGATGCACACTGAGTTGCGGTGCATCGGGAGTCCTCCTGGGAGGTTACGGGTCATGTTGACCATGTCAACAATGACCATGGCGCTTGCGCCATTGCAGACGAATCGATTGATCACGTCTATGCTCTTCAGGGAATGTGGGAGATATGTGATGATCTCCGTTGCCGTAAGGTTCCCAACTGGGAAATCCAAGTTCCAGCTTGGGCTGTTGTCGCCAAAAGCGTTGTTGACTGAGCGTGGAGGCATTTGGTGTATGGGTTGCTGAGCGCAACCTTTGTCGTATGGGATAGAAGAAGGAGAGAGAATGGTGAAAGGGGAAGTGGGTGGTGGAAGGGGAGGAGGTGGAGCGTCGAAAGTTGTTGTCGTTATATAACCTGTGTGGGTCTTGGCGAATAAACGGAAAAACAATGAGGCGGAGCTCCGGGACAGTACAGAGGTTGACGTAGTGGTGGAGTAGAAGTGAACGCAAGCGCTGTTAGCAGTGGTGATGATCACCATCATCATTGCGCGAAAATTGCACCTAGAATAACAACTGACTTTTGCACGTGCTTGGCGACAACACCGACTGGAAGAATTGAAAGAACCGAACGTTTAGAATAGAAATGAAACGTAGGACTTATCTTCCTGCATCTATTGATATCCACTGACGTTCACCAACGACCGTGCCACTCTCCAACGTATGCCCAAGTCCAAGCTTGCCATTTCCTAACTACGATCTGTCCACGATGATATGATGGAGGCGGAGAAGATTCTTTGGTCCCCGCACTCCCTCAGGGCACCTACACTACCCGCCATCTAAAGCTGGATGGCTGTTGAGCTTGCGACATTCCAATGCCAGTCAACAAAGTCCCCCAGCATCGTTTACCGCCTTATCGGAATGGCTGACCGGACCATTCTCTATCGATTATCGTCGCCACGAATGGAATGCAGTCCACAAATGGGACTCTAAGAACTGCGATTACTCCCTGAACATGGCAATGTGGAAGATATGGGAAAATGTTTAGACTGTCGAACCCCAAGATAGCCGGCATGGAAGCAAAATCGTTTAGAGGAAATTGATTGCGGTTCGTAACCGTGTAGCAAACTCTCATTTGCTAAAAGATAGCCACTGGGGAACGGACCAGGGATGTCGTTGCGGAGACTTGCGATTGATTCCAAGAAATTCACACCGACGAAGAGGCGAGGAATTCAACCAGGATGGCGCGCACGACATGTTACGGTGGATCCAGGACAACTCTGATATTGGGCGAATATCTGGTTGTCATGTATCGAAGTGCTGGAATCAAGAAGTGACCACCCCCCCAAAATAGAGGACGAGTACATGAATAGAAATGATTTCAAGCGCCAGATGAACATCATCAACTCTACGTCCGGCCCCAAACAAGGTTGTTCCTTCTCTTACAATGACGATGAATATGAGAATTCTCTTGCAGAGAGGATACCATGAGGAGAAGCGTCTACAAGAAGAAAATCGTGAATGTGAATGTCAAGCGCAGGTAGTTCGGCGAGTGCCTCGCTCCGAATAGAGACAATCCTCCTAATAATACCGGCGATTCTGTGGAAGACGATGCTGAGGACCAGAGTGAGGCTTCTACCAATTTAACCTCGACCTCGGATATCTTCTCATAACCTCCGTATCATCCTCAATGAGTAGGCCTGTAGCGACAGCGCGGAGAGTATTGGGTCAGCGAACGACCAGCACGGCCGTTTTGCGCGACGTGCTAGAGAAGAGAGTGATCCGGCCACAGGACACTTCAACCGATTGGGGCTCGTATCTACGAATGCCAGATGCTGAGGGGACCTCTATTAGATGCCTAAGAAGGAGATACGTATACGGGACGCATTATGACAGCGAGTACAGAGACACGCGATGTCTTTAGGAAGTATTTCGCTGCTCTTCCTTCCCGTACTCCATTGCTGGAAGGGCCAAGGCGCCCACGGCGCATCAGACGCAGTAGACGACGACTTAGATTTAATTTTTTTTGGGGGGGGGGGCAGGAGACATATAGGCGAGAGCGAAGGATAGAAAACAGCTCTATACCGTTCAAGAGTCACGAGGGAGGTTACGGAGATGTGGCGGTCCGCGTGGGAGCTGTTTGTGTGTTGTCATCTGCGAGCGGTGCTTGCGTTCACGACGCCGATTTAGAGGACGAGCCAGTGGAGCAGCTGCAATCGCTACAGACAAACCACGGGAAGAAAGGACTTTCACAGGGCAATGAGAGAGTCCGAGGAAAACTTGAGGATGGATGTCTTGAAACCTGAGGTTCACATAAGGTTGGCAAACGCATTCGCGCACCTTGCCGCATCAAGTTACCTGCCAAGCCGCACCCGCCCTGCGACGCACGATCCGTCGCTGAAACGCTCATCCAACATTCTCAACACACGTCTACGTTGTTTCATGCAATATCGCGTTTCCCATTGCCTCTACGAGCGAATCGCATTCCCCATATCCGTGTTTATTCCCTGCAAATTGCAGTCTGCGACGATGGAAGACGATTCCCGCGCTCGGAAGCCGGATGCAGTGCCTTCTGACCTTATTGGCATTGTTTGATGGTTCTTGGGAGCGAGATACGCCACTTTGTGGCCGGTATATATGAGGGCCTGGCTTCCTGCTCTGCGGCGTCGGATATTCTCTTCACGCTCCTTTACCCTGTTTTTTTATAATCGACTGACTATTTTTTACACAAGCCCTTCTCTTCAATAACCTCCTCAAATACTTCAAAATGAGACGCGATACCTTCCTTAACAGCTTCCTCATGTCCCTCGCTTCCCTGCCTGGACCTTCGACTGCCGAACCACAAGGACTCACCGCTGTCTCTGTCCCGTCTCAATGCTCTGATATTTGCCGCCCCATCGTCGAGCTCACCAATACTTGCGATGTCAACATGGAGGTTAAGATGGCGATGGATATGAGTGCAGAGGAGATGAAAGCCGAAATGGACTGCATCTGCAAGAATACGAGCTTCGATGTCAAGGGCATTATGGGCCTGTGTGCAAGCTGCATGAGCCAGAATGCTAGCAGTAGAAACGAGACTGCTGTTCAAAGTATGACATACTTCTTTGTTTGAATGGCAATCATCATGATCGGTTCAATATTGACGATGGTAATTACAGACATCGAGATGATCATGAGCGGCTGCTCCTTCCCCACAACATCCTACGCTCCATCCGCGACAACAGCCTTGGCTGGTGTCAAGGTCGAAGCTACTAAGCCCGTCATGACGATGACCATGTGGAACAACACCGAGACGTCGAACAACCAAACCAACAGCAGCTCAGGCATGGATGGCATGACGATGGGAGGAGCCGGGCATCTCGAAGTTGGCGCGGGATTCTTCAGCGCGGGGATGGTCATGATGTCAATTGGTTTGGGGGTCAGTTTGATACTCGGATCGATGTAGTATGTTCGCTGTCTTTCGGTTCACGTTCGTTTAGCACCTTTATATCCTGGCGATTAAAATTTGTCAATTTTCAATAGTATCCCTTTCTTAATCAAATCTCCGTAATGCGAAGTTGGGCATTCATCCTCGTTAAGTTATAATAATTAAGTTACATTTCTATACTGATGATCTTGCGCGTACTCCAAAACTGCAGTCAGATCAGTATATTCATCGCCTCAAGGAAGGTTCTCGACACTAGGTGCACTTGAGTATCTATAAAATGTGACTCTTGATCCCATATTTAGTGCTGTCATGAGGTTGGATCACGTAAAGCTAATATCTCCCCATTTTGGCCGTATACGAAAGCCTGTTGAAATCTAAACTAGAATTGCTATTGACTTTTCCATGTGCTGAATATCGCTACCATATATCAGGCCCCAGTCCTGATCGATGCACCATAAGAGCTACTACCTCCAAACTCTTCGATTCTCGGAATGATTCGCTCACTCTCTTTCTACCGAAAACCAGCCGCCATATGCTAAAGTCGAGTGTCTCTTCTGCGGATCAAGCGACATTTTGTAATCTTCACTAAAACCCCCTCCAGTCACGCAAAGAAAAGAAGCCCCAGTGCTGATATCTAGAATATTCATTCCAAGCGAGATCTCCAAATTCGTGTAGGTGGAGAGAGTCTTAACGCGACAAGAAGCGTTTGATCGCGCGGTACCGAGCGCGAAGGCGGTCGAATACTGAATTACGCTCGCAACTACCGAAGGTAGTCTCCCTTGCGTCTTGGCACGAAGCCTTCGTGGGGCTGGGTGGCGAGATTGGCGGCTTGGTTTCGTTGTCTGTTCGGGAATCGTGCACGGCTTTGTTGATGGAAGTGATGTGAGCCTTTTTGCTGATGCGGATTGGGGAAGGCAACGCTACCTTGCTGATTTCCGCCCTGGTGGCTGCGGAATCCTAGTTGGTCGGCCCCATACTGGCGTCTGTAATTGTCCGGCTCCTGATAGTTCGTAGGCCGGTATTGAGAAGTTGCTTTGTGCTGCACAGATGATGATGTTGGACCGCGCACTTTTGACAGCTTGCATTTCCTAGCTTGACAGATTGCACCAAGTGGTGCATCGTCGTTCGTTCCGACCCACTCTAGCTCAAGGGTCTCAACTCGCGCCGCGTGATTGTAGATCCTAGTTGGCTCTCTCAGCAAGAGGTCAATATCGCAGTGGCTATCTTCTTCCCATTCGCCTCGCCATTCATTCATGATCTTGGAGTCTTTTTCGTTCTGGACAGACGGTGTTGCAAAAAATTGAGCCATATGAGGGGTTACCTGGTCCGGCGTTGAGTTGTAGGTTCTAATGTATTGTTGACTTGGATTCTTGAATGAACGTAGCGGAGGATGAGAGAGGGCGGGTAGATACTGAATATGGCTCGTGGGTGCGTTCCGGGTTGTGGGTAGGTAGATGCTCTCTTGCAATGCGGGGGGCAATTTCTCAGAGAGGCCGTTACGATAGCCAACTGGGAGATTTTTTGAAGGTGATGATGGATACATCTTTGTTGACTTTTGTGAACGAATCAAGGTTGACTGAGGAGGCAAAGCTTGTGGTTTTATTGTATTAGGAGTATGGTGTTGTGCGGATAGCTTGTGAGAGGATTGTTTGATCGCTTATAGCTCTACGGCTATTACTTGGGCCAAAATCATGTATCAGTGAGATATCTAGTAGCATCTCCAAGCGGTGTTAGAGTTTTACTGACTTTAATCACAATCGTTGCGTCCACATCATGCAAAGACTTGGTTTCCATTTATAACTTTCTGTGAGAGAGAAGCCATGGTAATATTCTTCGTGCCGTCCTACTCTCCTAGTAATTCTGTTCTTTAAGTTCAATGAAGGAGGTACCACGTGAGACACCTAGGACAACTATAGTGAGAGCGTTTCAAGTGGAACTGATCTTACTACGTACATCATTAAGTCCCGAGCCTGCTTCGCGAATCTTAGTAATGAACGTCATCCATATCACGCTTTTGAAGTTGATTGAGATTGTGGTGAATTGGAAGTGAGGGTGTGAAAACAATCCCCTAAGACTACCTTGGTGAAATTTGCCGTAACCAGCATTTCACAACATACACTTCTTCGTCACACAATTAAATGATACATCCATGCGCACGATCGATTTACGAGTAACACTTGACATTTATTTCGTGTAAAAGCATTACGCCATCGCCCCTTTCCCGTTCCCATTTCCATTTCCAGGTCCATACCCATGCCTCACCCTCCTCCCCACCCCCGAATCACCAGAATAACTCCCATCCGGCAAACACCCGAGATTTGGTAGCTGCGTGATAACTTCCGCCTGGCTCCCGCAACTGTTGCAGAACCCTGTTCTGCCAAGCACAGGCTGAGGACGTTGGAGTCGGTCCTCCTCGCTTAGATAGTTGTCGAATTGGACGGTGGGTGTGGGGGTTGCGGTGTGGGAGTGTTGGTCTCGATATTGGGTAAGGTGCTGAGTGCTGGGCGTATCCACGGTGCCAAATGTAGCCAGCGCTTGGCTTCCATTCTCGCTTCTAATCCCGCTGGGCCAAAACCCATTGCCCATGCTCCGACTCCTTCTCCGGCCCTGACTCTTCAGCTCACCAAGCCCTGTGCCGATGTCCGAATCGGTCGTAGTTGGTATGTGCATCCACGAGTACCCCTTCCTAGCACTCCGTTCCTCTCTCTCATTATGATGATTGTGAAGTTGCGGTGTCGAATTGCTACGACTGCGTCTGCTTGTCATGGAGTTGAGCAGGTTGCGGGGCAGCATCATGGTGAGTAAGATGCGGATTGCGGGAAGCGAGACACAGACGAAGCCGCTGGCGAGCTCCAGCTCAGTCCAGATGGTAACGGGGACGTAGTCCCAGGTGGGGTCGATGGAGATGCGGAAGTCGAGGAGGGAGTGGAGACGCAGGATTGTCGTTATGCAGCCGCTGGAGGGATGTTAGTACTATGAGATAACCCAGAAGGAGGGGGTGCGGGGAAGGGACGCACAAAGTTCCGACGGCAAACATAATCCCCACAGCAATCTTGCGATATTTGTTCGTCTTTAGTTTCCTCACGGACGCCAATGGTAGGACTAGAATGATGATATCCTGCGCTATGGCAGACCCGCTATTTGCGTACGCTACGGCATTGATGTCTAGACATTTTCCCTTGACATCGCGGTCCCAGAAGGAGTTGACCGGGCTGCAGGAGAAGATGGTGACGAGGTATATACCAATGGTCGAAAGGGCGATGTAGGTGAGCACAATGTAGGCGATGATGCGGAAGCGATGCGATATGAAGATCTGGAGGTAGAACATGACGAGGGAAATTTTTATGAGACCGAGAACGAGCACGTAGGTGGACCAGGAGATGAAGACTTCAAATTGAAAGGGTCAGTATTCTTAATGCGGACGCATGTGGGCGGGAATACCGACAATAACGGAGACACTGCTTCAGTTGGCCTGACTGCAGATTCCACATGTGTTCTCCGAAGCCCATCCTGGTCACTAGCGAAGGTCAATCTTTGAATCATAGGAGGGCCATGATGATCGTATGCTTACTCCCAAGCACGCACCCGCACGGTAGTGCGGCTAACAGCAAAGCGGCGACGATAACCCAGTCATCAGGCGTTATGCGCTTAGCCAGCACTTTCCCCGTGATTCTCAAGCCAACGAAGATGACGGCGATGGAGAATACGATGGAAGTGCAGAGGACGACATTTCCAGTTTTGGATTCATTGGACATGTTGCAGAGGTCGGCCTGGACGACGGCAGTGTCTATACAAAAGCATTAGTTATCAGCGATAAGGATGATAGATGGTTTATTGCACACCCAAGCTCTCTGCCATGGTGCAGTTCGCAAGCATACATGCTGAGAGCGTATCTGCGAGTTGCTCGCTCTGGCATTGGCATTGGACATCGGTCAAGGAACAGCCGCTCGTTGGAACGGCGAGGACAAGACATTGTATCTGACGACAAGTAAGCAAGTAATCCTCAACTTATAATTAATGTTGGAATGAGGCGACATACTCCGCATGGCGGAATGTCATCGATCGAAAGGGTCCGCGGACCCAGCCCATTGCCCCTGACATTGACAATTAATACGAACAACGAAAGAATCCCAATCAGCAGTCGAGCACCCATCGTCAACACAAAAGAATCCCCTCAATCGTACGATAAGGGCCGCACAGTCGAAATTCACATCTCAGCTTCGACATGGGGAAGGAGAGGGAGGGGGCAACTAGGTAAAGACGACGAAGAACCGCAATCTTGGGACCTCTGGATAAAGATCGGGCGAAGAACGGCAACGCCACTTGACGAACCTTGATTGGAGATTGAAATCCACCCGCTGAAGCTACTATCGCACACGGCGCTGCTCGGGCGAATCAAAGGACATCGGCGCCGCCCTACGGCGAACGCGTGGTACGAAGCGAGCACCGGCGTGGGGCTACCTGACTCGGGATCTACGGCGGGATGCGACGCATGGAGCAAGCATACCACGTTTTTCTTGCGCACACGGTCGGCGTGGTGGATGGGAACAATGGTGCGCCGTAGTTTTTCAACGAGGGTTCGAGTAGCGTGGAAGGTTTGGTGAGGGTTCCATGGCGTGGAGGAGGAGCGTGAAGACTTTGACACATGGTTACAGTACTAGTGGTACAATCGGCTTTCGATTTTTGCATTAGTGTTTCTTAAGCCATCAAGTCTCCGGAATGCTTCTAGAGCTATTTAGTTGTCGAATTTTATAATATGCGATTCTGTTGTTGTGGTGACTTCCTCGCTTTACTACAATGGAATCAGAAGCGCGTGCCACCACGGCCCCGATAAGCCCTGAAAGCTCTTTAGTACAGGCAAAAGCCGAGGGATCTTCTTGTGATTGGCATAAAATGCATGGATCAAGAGCTACCTCGTAAAAGGCACATGGCAAATAGGCCAGAAAGTAGGACCACCCAGTCACGGTCGGGTTTGTTGATGTTCTGGCCCGTGCGCATCACGTGAGCACATATCGAGACCTCAGACCTCACCAAAGTGCGTCTTGTGCTTCCAATGATGAAGGAGACGGAGCGGCACGGCCCCGTGCGGCAGCTGGTGGGCCGTCAACGACAAGCACCCCTCGCTAGCCTATCACTATAGAATCCTTCAGCCTTGCGTCCGTATCCATGCAGATGAACCGAGCTGAAAAGGCCGTCTGCAGATGTGTATGGCCAGCTCAGCTCGCCAGCTCAGCCGTACGCGCCTCGGAGGCAACGCTGCCTCGGTGGCTGCTGAGCACCACGCCTTCTCTTCCACCTTGCAACGCCGTACTATGTACAGTCTCCTTCTACTTTCGCTATCCGCCCGCCATGTCTGACAGGGAGCTTCGTCTGCTCTCGCTCGATGGAGGCGGCGTCCGCGGTCTGTCTGCTCTGATGATTCTCGAGCAACTCATGGAGGCCGTTAACCGAGATGCGCCGCCGAAGCCTTGCGAGTACTTCGACATGATTGCCGGAACGAGCACTGGAGGGTAGGCGGTTGGTCCAAGGGCATTTCAGATCATGCTAACCCGCTAGACTCATCGCCATCATGCTCGGCCGGCTGAGGATGAGCGTCGCCGAGAGTATCGACGCGTACCTGTCGCTTTCAGACCGGGTATTCCGCAAGAAGAGATCTCGATTTACGCTGAAGGGCAACATCCAAGGAAGGTTCGACTCCGAGGAGCTGGCGAGAGCTGTGAAGAAGGTCATCAAAGAGCAGGGTCTGCAGGAGAATGTGCTGCTGAAAGACGAGTCAGACAATGCTTGCAAGGTGTAGGTCAACCTACTGCTTTCTCCGAACGCAGGCTGACTTCCGTAGATTCGTATGCGCGACGAGCAAGCACGCAAACAACACGGTGTGCCTCACGAGCTACAAATCGCCACGCGGTAACAACGATCTTGTAGATAGCGTGAAGATATGGGAGGCGTGCCGGGCCACCTCTGCGGCATCGTCCTTCTTCGACCCGATCGAGATAGGGCGGTTCAAAGAAAAATTCATCGACGGCGCCACAGGAGCGAACAACCCAGTGAGGGAGGTGTGGGACCAGGCACAACTAGTTTGGGGACCAGAGCCGCTGGAAGGTAGAGTCAAATGCCTGGTCTCGATTGGGACCGGCGTGCCTTCGCTCAAGCCGTTCAAAGACAACATCCTCCAAATTGGCAAAACCCTCGTCGCCATTGCGACGGAGACAGAGGAGACGGCTGAGAGGTTCCGGCGCGAGAGGTTGCTTCTCGACAGCACTGGGCGGTACTATCGGTTCAACGTGCTCCGTGGGCTAGAAGACATTGGGTTGGAAGAATCGAAAAAGGTTGAGGAGATTGCGTCATCTACCCGAAGGTACATCGCGTCTCAAGACGTGTATAAGCATATGCAGGCGTGCGCAGGCAATATTGCAGGAAGAGCATGTTAGTCTCAATATTCTTTATAATCTGATATGTCCCGTATAGCTAAGCTTTATGTAGATATCGGAGAATATCGGACCGTCTTTAGCCTCGAGGGCGTCCCCAGAGTGAGCAAGTTCGTGGATCGGCCAGCAGAGATGGCGGAGCTCAAACGGGTTCTCCTGCCAAGTCCAAAACAGAACCATCGACAGAAGATATATGTACTGCATGGTCTTGGCGGCATAGGCAAGACACAGTTGGCCGTCGAGTTCGCGCGGCAATACCACCGCCAGTTCAGCTCGGTGTTTTGGCTAGACGGGAGAAGCGAGAACAGCCTTAGACAGAGCATTGCCAGTTGTGCAACCAGGATTCCTAAGGGCCAGGTTCCCGAAACAAGTAGGGAATATGCCGCGGACGGCAGCGTTGATATCGATACAGTAGTGAGGGCGGTGATGGACTGGCTTGCGCGGCCGGACAATACTGCCTGGCTGCTTATCGTTGACAACGTCGACCGGGAGTACAATCCGCGAGGTGGAGACCCCGATGCGTACGACGTAAAACGCTACCTCCCAGGTGCAGATCACGGCTCCTTAATAGTGACGACTCGACTAGCCAGGCTGGAGCAGTTGGGAGACTCGCAGCATCTAGGCAAAGTGAACAAAGACCAAGCCCGGGCTATTTTTGAGAGCTGGTATAAGAGACCGTACGGTAAGCTAGGAATAGCAGGCAGGTCGATGGAAGCCGGTGAAGCTGACATTACAGTTACAGACATGGCCGAGGGCAAGAGCTTGCTTGATATGCTAGATGGCCTGCCCCTGGCAATTGCACAGGCAGGCGCATATCTGCAAGAGAGCGGAGTGAGCCTTGAGACATACTTGAGGTTTTACAAGCACCAATGGAGCGAGTTGATGGAGTCCAGGGGTGTCGCTGACGCGCCGCTACAAGACTACCCAGACCGCTGCGTATGGACAACATGGGCCATCTCTTACCGAGCAATCCATGCCAAGAACAAAGAGACAGCCAACCTCCTGCTCCTATGGTCGTTCCTCGACAACAAAGACTTGTGGCATGGCTTGTTTGCAGAAGCATGCCTGGATCCTGTGGTGGCCAAAATGTTGTCGAAATGGATTGGGGATATCGCAAGCAACGAGCTCGAGTTCAGCCGGGCGATGCAGCTGCTGCGTAACTACTCGCTGATCGAAGAGGTAGAAGAGCTGGCAAGCTATGCAACGCATCCGGTTGTCCACCGATGGGCGTACCACTACCAGGGCAAGTGCTCTGAGTCGAAGTTGGGTCAATTGGCGGTGATTACAGTTGGGTGGGCTATGCCGGACAGGTCAACCCAAGACTACTCGATCGTGCAACGTCGACTTCTTCCTCATGCTCATGCTTGCTCTATATGGGTGGTGAAAAGCCAGGTGGGCCGAGGTTTTAATAGTGACAAGGGGTACGCGGTACACTTTAACGGAGGCAAAGATAACACGGTACTACTAGAAGCTATACATCTCCTAGGCCTTCTCTACGCAGACCAAGGCAAGCTAGCTAAGGCAGAGGAGATGTACAAGCGGGC
>MU002465.1:0-13488 GCA_010093585.1 Melanomma pulvis-pyrius CBS 109.77
CCGCCCGCCCGCCGCCCGCCCGCCAATCACTGCCCCCACGGGCTCCTCGGCGCCTTCCCCAGCTCGGCGCATCCACGCCCGCACCCCCCAGGCCTGCCTCGCACGGCGGCCTCATCACAAGCCTCGCGCACCGGTCGCTCTGTCTGAGACCCTGTCTGACATCTGCCATTGGCCCTCGCCCGCTTCGCTCTGCAGACGACGCTGCGGAGATCATCTGCACGAAATCCTCCGTCCCGCTGCGCAGCGCGCTGCCTCTGCTGCCGCCATCGACAAACGCCACTGTCCCCCATCCGGCCTGCCCACACCCACGCCGCCCACAAGCCACACACTGCGACTGGGGTTCTGGACTCAGGCTTGTCCATCGCAACAGCAGGCTCCAGGCCAGCCCACGGCACGCCGGGGGTCGTCCATCATCCACGGCAGCTACCCTAGCGCCCACCACGGCCCAGATATCTTGCGTCGCCTGCTGCGGCTCCCAGAAAAGCTTCTCCGTTCCCCTCTTGCACGTCGTGCACACCCGCTCGCCCTCCACACGCCCTCTACGTTTACCGCCCAGAACAGGCCTTTCCCTTTGTGTGCGAGCGCCCCAACACCTCGTGGCCTTGCTTGCCATCCAGCAGCGTTTGGACTGTAGACATGGCCTCCGCTTCATTCCGGGACTCGATGAACTCGCTGGGGTGGAGCAGAAGGGACCCGGACGTTCCCGTGAACACCTCGTCGCCCTCCCTCATGGGTAGGCTTCAAAACATCAACCCCTTTGGCTCCGGTGGCTATGTTAGGCTGCCGACAAATGAGGGCCCTGGCGCTCCCCTCCCAGCTCCCACAAGGAGGGAAGAAGAAGAAGGGTGGTTTGCGCGTAAGTCTCCTTTCTTAGTCAGTGGCGAAATCATGTTCAATGTCTCGTCTTCACTGCCTCGTATGCAACCACTACGACTCGCATCCTCTTTGGAGGGCATCCCAAGGCATAGAATTCTGCGCTCCGAAGCCTGCTTTTCTTGAAGTGCTATTCTGAGTCGCCTCCAAGCCTCGTGATTGCGCCAGAGCACACCGTGCGAGGCTAGTCTTGGGTGCACAGCCAAAGTCTCCATTTCCTTCTACGCGAGTTGTAGCATAGGAGGGTACGCGAGGGCAGCACCTCGCCTTCTTGCGCGTGAAGTCTTGTCGGTTTGCGTCTGGAACTCGGAGCACATCACCTGGCCTGGTCTGCAGCGATCGGCCAAGCGACGGTGACAGAAGGGAGTTCCTGCGTATATCATCTTGGTTGCAGGAGGCTTGCATATCCGCTCACCGCTATTACCATTGCTGGGCTTTGCTAACCATCACACCTCATAGTGAGCCGGTGGGATCGACTACTTGTTTTCGGCGGCCTCATGCTAGCAGCCTTGGCAATGTTTGCTACCTGCTTTGCATTGATGTTCACGCCCATCTTCATTGTCAGACCTCAGAAATTTGCTATTTTGTAAGCCACTTTTCTTAAATCTCTCGTGTCAGACCGAGTCCGCCCTGCAGCCTGCCCTGGAGGCATCAAGTTACTCAAGGCAGAAAGACTGTGGCACATCCCGAATTCGCACCCTAGCAATTGTATGCGAACTATGCTATCATGCGTGTCCGCTCTGGGTTTGCGACATGCCCGCTGCGGCCTTTGAGCTCTCCACTGGACTGATCGACGTCAACGAATAAAGGGTGCTGCCGGATGGTGTGCCACTTATGACCTCTCTAGCCACTCGACGATCGATCATGCGGGTGGTAGCTCTCCGGCGCGCTGCAGAGGGGCCTACTAAACTCCAACTTCTCTCGACCCTGTTCTACACATCACCTGAAGAACATGAAAGCTAACGATTATTGCCTGATTTAGGTGGTCTTTGGGGAGCTTGCTCTTCCTCGGCGCCTGGGGTTAGTACCAATAATATGACTTGCGCCCTTGAACCAGCTAACAACCATAAGGCGTGTTGATGGGCCCTATACAATACCGTAAGCACACTCTTTGCGACTGTCGCACACCTACTTCTTGAACTCTTGCTGACTGCCGGCCTTGCTCTCAGTGCAACACCTCATCTCTGGGCCGAGGCTTCCGTTTACGGCTGCTTACTTTGGCAGCATAGCCCTAACCCTCTACTTCAGCCTGGGTGTTAGTATTTTATTTCATCCCCCTTGATCCCTGCAAGCACGAATCCCTGCTCACATCCCGCGCACCCCTGTCGCCCTCCTCCCCCACGCCGCTACCCTTATCGATTGTCAAGTTCGTGTTAACTGACGGCCCGTCCGCGTGACGATATAGCTCCGTAGCATGATTCTGACCTTCATCGCGACGCTCTGCCAACTGGTGGCCCTTATCTGGTACCTCGTTTCCTATTTTCCCATGGGCTCGACGGGCCTGCGGTTTGCTGCACGATTTGGAGGAAACCGAGTTGCCGCCTGGATGAATGATTGAGATCCGGCTACGAAACCTGTACGAGTACGGAGGTAGAGTTTGTGGCTATGGCACAAGAATGGACTCGAGGCTGGGTGACGCGCCGCGCGTCAAACAAACAATGAGTTCGCATACATCAAAGCAAACTGCCAGGGGTCCCGAAAAGGACCGTCCAGCAATCATCACGTCGTATTGTCACGCACACCGCGACTCCACACCGTGCATTCTCGTTTCTGATTGATCGGTGGCAGCTTCACTCCCATGCAGACCATGCCCAAGACCTGCATAGTAAAAGCTAGCGCGCAGCCTCTCTTCGACTCTAATCGCACTTGCCATCTATCTCTCCCAGCTCTACTGACCTGCTTGATAGCACTAACTCGCTGCGACGGCATTTGATGTGGTCTCGTCGAAGGCGTTACTCTGAGGGATGGCTGCCATTGTTCCCGTGATTAATATTGATGCAGCAGCCATCATCATGTCTTACCTTGGCTTGGCGCACCTCATCGGGCCACCTCGTGGAGATCGCTGCCGTTTCCTCGCGTGGCTTCACATTCGTCCAGCCTTGGATTTGGAATGGCTTAGATGTGTCTTTTCGTACTCACCGATCGAGGACCCAACATCACACCGATCAAGCAGGGACTCTGCTTCGTCGAGTCCAAGCTGCACTCGCGATTCAACGGCTTTCAGCGGTTCATGCACGGCTCATCGCGCACGCAGGGCACGGTTAGGGCACTCGCGATGGGATGCTGCAAGTGCTTGATCGCATCGCAGGACGATTAAATGAATGGCTGCACAGGATGCAACACTCTCACCACCAGCATCGGTTTTGACAGCCGACCGCATGTCCGTCCTATCCTGTTTCGTAATCAGCACCCATCATTCGCTCCAAAATGTTTCGAGTCTCGACTAAGCGCTTGGGGATAGGAGGGTGGGCGAGGACCTCATGATCTGATCTTCACACAAGGACGGCGCATCGATATTCAGAGGTGGTGTTGAGCCTGCATGCAGATGTGCAAGGGTGGCTTGCGCCTGCTGTGCCCATCGTGCATGACTTTCATATCGGCGTTGATATTACGCTGCAGGTTTCCCCGCACTTGCGTGCGAGTGGCTGCGACTGCGAACGCCACAACGTGGAAATGGTGTGCAATGGACGCCCAACCAGAGCGCGGAGCCTGTCGACGAAGATGACACCTGCTTACCCAGTCACTGTCAAGATACTGGGAGGTGAGGCGATGCGGATACCGTACGTGCTGGTATCCGCTTCGCGCAATATCGCGCAAGTGTGTGTGTGCGCGTGCATGTGTGTATGTGTGTGTGCGCGCGAGCTGAGATGGGACGGTAATGATGACGTTGAGAGAAATAGTAGAGGAGAGGCTAGAGCGTGAGCGCTATACGCATAGATATTGGATTGCTGATGGGCATTTTTTGGGCGTTCTGCGCGCCCAAAGCGGTAAGAACATGTCTATTCTTGCGACGCCGATACATTGAAAACAACCTTGACCGGAATGAAGCAACTCGGGAGCGGACGACCCGGATCGAGACCCAAGATTGAGTTGTAAGTAGACGCCTCTAGATGTTCGTTTGACAACATTAGATACGCATTCGTATGCATACCTGTGTGCGCATAGGTATATATGTATGACGACAACGTTGCAGGTGCGACGCTACTCCAGCCAGCATCGAGTATCTCATCGCATCTCATCTCATCTCACTTGCATGCATCAAGCATGAGTGCATTCTCCCCTCCGCCTGTGGCCTGGGAGTGGGAAGAAGGATTCCAGATGCGAGATGAGGACAAGACATAATAAATGATAGTGGTTGGTAGAGAGCAGTGGGGAGGTAGCCATAGGCGAAGTCCGGTCGTACAGGAGGTGAGATTTGTCTGGCAGGGCTGAAAGAAGGTTATTGTGGCGCTGAGGCAGGGCGGGGTTGGTAGGGTGAGGTTGGTGCCGTGATCGGTGAGTGTTGATGTCGGTCGCGAACGGGTGGACTTTCGAGGCCGGAGGCCTTCATCCTGATTGATGAGTGAGTGAAAGGTAAGAAGTGAATTAAATAGCATGTTCCCATCCTAGGCCACCTATCTTACCAGTAGACCGAGGTTAGATGAAGCACCCGCGAGAGTCAGAGTGGGGATTTGTGGGAGCGAGGCCAGATACATTAATACGACGATGCTTGGCGCGCTGACCAAGGAATTAGAAAGACATTCACCGCTACGTTGGTTTTCGGTCCGACAATCTCGGCTGATTGGGGTCAGCCGCGGACCCATCTTTCCTAGCTTAAGCTCGGGATGCTCCAACTCTGACCCCTCGATTGCCCAGAATTAATTTCCCCCTCCAAATCCCATGGATGCTCTTCGGCAGTTGGCGTCTCTGCAACTGCCATCTCCAAACGTGGAATTCCGACGTCGAGCTTCACGTCGGGTACATCAGCGATTGGATGGGCGCTAGAAACTAACTTCGTTATAGGATAGGAGGATGTAGTATGTGGCGTGCTCTTCGTGAGGAGTAGGGACGAGTGCCCCACTATCTGCGACGCGTTGTGCCTTTAAGCAATGTGGGGTCAATTGAGCACCTTTTTTTCAAACTCGTCCTAATTCTTTTCTGCCTTCATCAACGATCCAACGTCCTTCTACTCGTCTGCAAATCTTTAAACATTGATTGTATCATTGCCCATACCGGGTTTTCTTAGAGCCCTACGTATACGAGCAGTCTCCAACTCCAACAAACAGACATGCCTGCCTCACTAGAAGACCCAAAGGAGTACCAGAATGTCTTCCATTGGGCAGAGACCCAGAAAGATGGCACCATCCCAAGCTTCGGCGTCAGGAAGAACGATCCGTATGAGGTGCGTGGGCTTACCACCCTATGCAGTTGCTTGCTTGCTTGGTCATGAGTCCTCGGATCCCATCTGCTAACACTGCCTTCCAGTACCAATCCGGATTCAACAACATGTACGTCGTCCATTAACGCCCCGTGAGGCTGCGTCAGAAGAAGGAAGGCATGGAACAGGCATACAATAGCTACTGACACGTGGTGCATTTCTAAGCTTTGAATCAGAAGCCGTGCCGGGTGAGTGGTTTGCTAGATTTCTAGTCTTGGAGCTTATTCTAACTACCATTGTGTGCGCGTAGGCACGATTCCTAAAGGACAGAACAGCCCGAGATGTGTGAGGTTTGGGCTGTATGCCGAGCAGATGACCGCCACTGCATTTGTGGCGCCGAGGCATCTGAACAAGAAAGTGAGTCTCGAGGACAATGGGCTTGGTGAGTTAATGATTGCTGATGCATTTTGTCTAGGCTTGGTTGTATAGGGCAAGGCCCGCCGTCGCGCACCAGGGATTTGTAAGATTTTTTTTAGACTATCATCAGCCCTATTCTCAAGGATTATCCTTTTCGGACTACTTCACTCTCTTTTTCCAGGGATCAGCGGGGATGAAAGAAAAAGTGTCCGCTATACCTGTCACTAGGTACACGGGATAAGACTCATCCCACATGGAAGGTTCCAAGTCTAACTTGGTCTGTGGAACCGTTCTATTCCGAGTACCATGTGGCAACAACGAACGGAGCGCCCCGGAACCTAAACCAAACCCAAGGAAGAGAACAAATACGGCACTACTGCGGACACTTCTTCTCCTCCACCTCCCCTGTTAGGCCGTTAGGCCCCGTCAGACCACAACGTCATAAGCTGACGTACACCCTCATAGACCGAGCTCTCAGAAAACAAAGACACGGAATCCAACTTTCTCCCTATCAATCCACGCGTTCACCTCTCCCCCACGCAGCTCGCATGGCTACCCTTCGATGTCCCGGCCGCCGCCGATGGCGAGATCGATTTCATTTCGGGCCTCAAGACCATTGCCGGTTCGGGAGAACCGACACTGCGTGAAGGATTGTGAGACTATTTTAAGGATTTCGTTCAAGATGTAATAAAGCTAATTGTTGGCAGGGCGGTGCATACCTTCTTGGCTAACACGAGTATGAAGCAAAGGGCTATGGTTAATTCAGATGGAGATTACCTCATTGTGCCGCAGCAGGGGAGTCTCGATATCCAAACGGAGTTTGGAAAGCTGTTTGTCCAGCCGGGAGAGATATGTGTGATTCAGAGAGGGCAGAGGTTTAAGGTTGTGCTGCCTGATGGGGAGACTAGGGGTTACATATTGGGTGAGTGAGAAGTTCCTCCTCACTGCCACTTTTCGGCAGCCGTGGCCCTTTTTCATGCGACCACGAATTATATTACTAATTCAACACTCCAGAGATATGGGGCTCCAACTTCCAACTTCCTGAACTCGGCCCCCTTGGCGCCAACGGCCTCGCTAATGCCCGCGACTTCTTACATCCCGTTGCCAACTACGAAATCGAAAACTCACCCTGGGAGATCATCTATAAGCTCGGCGGTAAGCTCTTCAAAAGCAAACAGAACCATTCACCCTTCGATGTCGTGGCCTGGCACGGAAACTATGTACCTTACAAGTACGACCTCACAAAGTTTGTGAATGTGGGAAGCATTTCGGTGGATCATATCGATCCGAGTATCTTTTGTGTACTAACGGCGCCGTCGAGGGATCCTACGGCGCCGTTGGCAGATTTTCTCATCTTTTCGCCCAGGTGGGATGTCGCTAGGTAAGTATTTTGCATACTTCAACACCTATGAACCTAAACTTGCAAACCTGTAACTAGGTGCTGACGAATTTTAGCCACACCTACCGCCCGCCATACTACCACCGAAACGCAGCTTCAGAACTAATGGGCCTCATTTACGGCGAGTACGCCGGCCGCTCCGACGAATTCCAACCCGGGGGCGTCAGCTTCGAGTGTGGATTCGTGCCGCACGGAGTCGCATACGAGGAATTCAAAGCTGCGAGTGCGCAGCCGCCGCCCGAGATGCAGATTTCAAAGGGGGCGGTGGCTTTCATGATGGAGAGTTCGAGACCTTTTACCATTACTGATTGGGCGTGGAAGAGTGAGAAGTTGCATGAGCATGAGCCGAAGATGTGGTGAGTATAATCATATAACCTTTGAAATTTGGATGAGGATGATATGGAGTTGGCTAATTTTTTGGGGAATAGGGATAACCTTGTGGATAATTTCAGCACGCACAAAGAGGAGGTGGATCGGATTCTGGCCGAGGGCGTGAAGAAACTTGGAATCAATGGACGTTAAATCTCTAGATTCCAGAGATTTGGAGAAGCAGAATCAGATGCAGCTAGCGTCGGTGGGATGCTCTTGTCATAGCTTGAAAAATGCTGTGTTAGCCGTCCTTATGAGAGGTGAATTAATCTCAATAAATGTTCTTCTTGCTATTTCTATAGTAGGAGTTATTTTCTGGCTTTCTTCGTACGTTGATCATGCGAGTTGACGTGTCAGGCATTTGTACCCCTCACTACCCCACTGTTTATTAAGACTCATGCACATGAAAATTTTGTTGACTCTTAGACCGGAGGTCGGAGATTCGGAATATGTATATAACCCTCAACCCCTTCTGCCCGATCGTGGTTCCCTACACATTTTAGTTACTTCCTATCCCGATTTATCGCCATTTCCACACCCATACCATACCGACACCGACACCGACCTACGGTACGATGCCTCTAAAGCAGCGTAACAGGGACCAGTGCTCCCTCCTCGTCGCTCATAGGAGTTATCACACGGTCAAGTAAAGTCGAAGAGACATCGACAGGTACCCATCTCAACCATCTGAAGCAAAAAGCATGGCGGGTGTTCAAGCCGTCAACCATCGACTCTTTTCATCACGAAAAAGCCGGTAGTTGACTGCTTGTTCTGAGATTATACCGTTTAAACTTGATCTGGATAATTCCAGCGAAAGGACTACTGCTGCTTCCTGATGCACAACCCCTTGCCATCACTCACACACTGACTAGCGTAGGTTTGGTTATTGAAAATCCAAGATGTCTACCGATAAGATTACTTTCTTGACCAACTGGTTCGTCGTATATCTAGTATCATAGAGTGTTCAAGGCATAGCTTACAGGTTGGACAGGCACGCTACCCCGTACCACGCCCCTTTGTACCTCGCCCAGAGCAAGGGCTACTTCAAAGACGAGAACATCAAAGTCGCTCTCCTTGAGCCGAATGATCCCAGCGTATATTAGCCTCCCCATTCTCATCCCCTTTTGTGCATTTGAGACTGACATACAATAGGATGTCACCGAGATCATCGGCTCGGGCAAAGTTGACCTAGGCTTCAAAGCCATGATCCACACCCTAGCCGCCGCAGCCCGTGGCTTTCCCGTCCAGTCTATCGGCTCCTTGCTCAACGAGCCCTTCACCGGCGTCGTCTACCTGACCTCGAGCGGCATCACGCCCGACTTTACGACGCTCAAGGGCAAGAAGATCGGCTACGTAGGCGAATTCGGCAAGATCCAGCTTGACGAACTGACTGCGCATTATGGCATGACGCCCGCCGACTATACCGCCATCCGCGTAGGCATGAATGTCACGCGTGCCATCATCGCCGGCGAAATCGACGCCGGCATCGGCCTCGAGAATGTGCAGATGGTCGAGCTCGAGGAATGGCTCGTCGGCCAGAATCGCCCCCGCGACGACGTCAAGATGTTACGCATCGACGAACTTGCCCAGCTGGGTTGTTGCTGTTTCTGCAGCATTCTGTACATTGGCAACGATGCCTTCATCGCGCAGAATCCAGACAAAGTGCGCGCCTTCCTCCGCGCCTGCAAGCGCGCCACCGACTTCGTGCTCGCGGCTCCAGAGAAAGCGTGGGACGAGTTCTGCGCCTTCAAGCCGGCCATGGACACCCTAACTAACCGCAAGATCTTCGAGCGTAGCTTTGCGTATTTCAGCCCGGACTTGCAGAATGTAGAGAGGGACTGGGAGAAGGTCACTAGATATGGGAAGAGGCTAGGGGTGCTAGATGGGGGCTTTGTGCCTAATTATACGAACGAGTATTTGGGCTGGGGGCTCGAGAGGGAGGCGGATGATCCGACGGGTGATCAGAGGAGGATGGTGGTGCTGCAGCAGGGCGTGAAGGAGAAGGGTGGGTTTATGAGATTGGAGAGTGCGGCTGGGAAGGCCATCGTTGGTGCTGCTGCCGCTCATGCTTCTGTCTAGTTGGGGTGAGAAGGGAGCACGCATTCTCTTGCTCTACCAGGGCTGGGGAGGTCACGGGTCAATTCAACACTGCCCGCTTTGATCGTTGTATATCTTGCGAGAACCAAGCAATGTCACTCATTTACGACTGTCACCAATCATGATGAATGTCTCACGAGATTTTCAGTATTCGTCGTGGATCCAAGACTCGATTCAGATCTTTATGCAGAGGTTCAGTACACTTTCTGCCAGTATTTGATTGTGCTCTATTTGATGTTTGTGTCATTTTGATTTTGAATTTACACTCACGATATCTCCGTGGTGTTGCGGGGCATAGGTCATCCCCACAGCACCGCCACAATTGCGCCACACGATGAAGGGTAAAAACGTCTAAAACAGCGTCCCAATGCGATGACTCGGAACCGCGACATCAACGCGACTGCGCCCTTCCTAGCTCTTCTCTTTTGGGCTTCTGTGCTGTAAGAACGCCCTTGCATCACCGCTCTCTGCCCTTTCCCTTCTCGTTGCTGTTGTTGCTGCCTGAATGCCACCTTCCTTTAAGCCATTCACCGCTCGCACTCATGTCTTCTCCACTCGACAAACTGTCTGCTTACCTTCACCCCATCAGATTTGCTTAGCCTCACTACGCCCGGCAGTTGGTCTCTGCAGGACGCCAATTCGGAAAACGCTCGCTCCAGCAGCACATCTCCACTACACCGCGACCATGGCACATCGCGATACAGCCCCGTACACGCCCCAGGACCCGCACGTCGTCACACAGCTCATCCAATCGCTCGAAGCGCACAAGGGAAAGAAGCCCAAGGACGGCGGCGGCTTCTCCATCAAGAAGCACACGTTCCCTCTCCCCAATGGCAGGAGCGTCGACTCTTGGAAGATGAGTGACTGGGACTACAAGAAGGAGAACCTTCCAACGTACTCACGCGGGCTCTTCACATACAAGACGCGGGTAGGAACCAATGAGATTGCTATACGGGGATACGACAAGTTCTTCAACCATGGGGAGGTCAGGAAGACCGAGTGGCGGAACGTTGAGAGCCACACGAGGGGACCGTACGAATTGAGTGTGAAGGAGAATGGCTGCATTATCTTCGTCTCTGGCCTGGACGACGACACTCTGCTGGTGTGCAGCAAACACTCGACTGGCGCGCGGGGCGACGTGGAGCTCAGCCATGCCGTTGCGGGCGAGAAGTGGGTAGAGAGGCATCTTGCGACGGTTGGCAAGAACAAGAAGGATTTGGCGAGGAAGCTGCGGCAGATGAATGCAACCCTCGTGGCCGAATTGTGCGACGATAAGTTCGAGGAGCATGTTCTTGCATACACACCCGAACAGGCTGGACTGTATGTTCATGGCATCAACCTGAACCTTCCCGAGTTTGCGACTTACCCCGGACATCTGGTCGACAAGTTCGCTGATGAGTGGGGCATGAAGAAAGTTATGTATGTCATGGAGAATGACATCTCTAAAGTGAAGAGTTTCCTAGAGCAGGTTGCAGAGACAGGCAACTATCACGGCCGCGACACGGAAGGTTTCGTTATTCGATGCCAGGCACGAGAGAATGAGGACTCGCCCTGGGTGGACTGGTTCTTCAAGTACAAGTTCGACGAGCCGTACCTCATGTATCGCCAGTGGCGAGAATGTACTAAGGCCATGATCGCAGGCAAGCAGCCGCGCTACAAAAAGCACACAAAAATCACCAAGGAGTATCTAGACTTTGCTCGAAAGCGGTTCCTCGAGCAACCGGGTCTCGCTAAGCAATACAACTTAAACCATGGCATCATCAAACTACGAGACGACTTTCTGGCGGCTCGTGGAGTGACTGGCTCAGATATCATTCGTCAGCAGATGGAGAATGGCGAGATGCAGTCTAAGGATGTTTCCAAAAGCATCGTCCTCGTTCCTGTTGCGACCATTGGCTGTGGCAAGACGACCCTTGCCTTGGCCTTGGTGAAGTTGTTCGGGTGGGGCCATTTCCAGAATGACAATGTCAAGGTGAAGAAAGGACGTCCCCAAGTCTTTGCCGATACGATCTCTTCCTTGCTCATTACCAAACCTGTCGTCATTGCAGACCGGAATAACCACCAGAAGCGCGAGCGCGACCAGCTCATTTCCGATATATCTCGTACGGTCGTCGACGCACGCTTCGTCGCCCTACATTATGTTCATGACCGCTCCAACTTTGATAGCATCCGAGATGCGACGCGTCGCCGCGTTCTTTCCCGTGGAGACAATCACCAGACGATTCAGGCAGCTTCAAAGGGCAATGATGAAATCATTGAGATCATGGAAGGCTTCATGCACCGCTTCCAGCCCATTGATCCTTCCGATTCTCCCGATGACCAGTTCGACTTGGTAATTGACCTTGATCCTACCATTGAGTCACGAGAGAATCTAGAAGTCATAATTGAGAGGCTACATAACACATACCCCGCACTCTTCAAGGATCGCGAGATGCCCAACGATGCGGATCTCGATGCTGCTATCAACTGGGCGATGAATGACTACAAGCCGGACATCAAGATGGATCTCTCCCGCAGCGGTGCTGGCAATAAGCGGAATCAGCCTCAGAACGTGTTCCAAAACCAGAATCAGCACCCGAACCCAAACCAACATCACAATCAGATTAGCAATAAACCGCACAATCAAGAGGCCAAGGCTAAGAAGCCACCAAGGATGGAGTACTTCTCTGTGCGTCTGAACACCCAAAGAATCAACTCGATCCTCGACGCCACGTTCCGCGACAAGGATGCCGAGACCGCACGACTCTACCGACATCTCCAGCAGACTCGACGAGTGCAGGGTGAATTCCACGTCACTCTTATTCACCGCGCCTCTGCCAACGACAACAAGACATACTGGGAGAAACTCCTCCGTCTCCATTCGAACTTCGTGCAGCAAGCTGACGGTACTAAGTCCTGGGAGCCCGAGCTCGGTAAGTGCGGCGTGCTCCTCGAGCGTGTCGTCTGGGATGACAAGATTATGTGCTTCGTTGTTCGCTTGAACGGCTCCACAACCGTGCAGGTAGAGAGCGAAGGTGGTGCTGGGACTGAAGAACTGATCTTTGAGAGCTCGAACGCGGTGGCACACGTTACGGTTGGCACTGCGGATCAGAGCATCAAGCCCAAGGAGAGTAACACCTTGCTACAGAGGTGGTTGAATGCCGGATCCGGAGGCGATACGGGGATTGGCGAATTGAGCGTCAAGGGCAATGTGGTACTTGAGGGCAGTGTGAGGGGTGTGCTTGGACGGATGTGAGGTCTGGTCCCTAGGATGACGATGGAGACAACGGAGCGCAGACTCTAAGCAAACCTAGCTTGGCGGATGATGAGACGCATTATCCGTGTCAGCTAATATAGCCAGATGGCGACTTACGAGCATGACTCTATAGACTAACCAAAAAAGTGGAATAGGAGATACCACATAGATAGCATACTTTACTCTGCGCGGATAACTCAACTCAGTAGCCAATGCAAAAGAGAGTTCACGCCCAGTAAAACATGTATTCGATTACCCTTGGTGATGATGCCCTATAAAGACCCAAAGAACACCACGAAAAATCGCCAATCTCAATCAATCGCAAGGCTAATTCCTCACTTCTAGCTCATAAATTAGAAATAATATCCCTAAAAATCTCTTGATATGTAGCCTGCCTGCCTTTCCTCACAGAAGATATCTCGCACTCCATGGACACACAGAAAAGCCCTGGTTTGATATCCGCTGATTCGCACAGGCCGAAGCTCTGCCATGGATGCGGTCTCCTATTGATTGATTGATTGATGCTCTACTTGTTCGGATGGGAAGGTTGCGCTGGTGCTTGATGCATTTTTTTTCTGGACTACCATGTTCGTTGTTTTCGCGAGCTGGGGCTGCAGGTCTAGCTATTTCAGTTTTTTTCCCTCTCCCTGCGTAAAGGCGGAGATACGGCTGGTTGGTTGCTTTGTGCCCCTACGGAGGTTTGGTGGTTGGATCTGGAGGGCTTGGTTGTTTTTCATGGAC
>MU002466.1:0-13424 GCA_010093585.1 Melanomma pulvis-pyrius CBS 109.77
CTTACCAGTCCCAGAAGAAACCTGCTCCCTGTTTCCAGTTCATTGCAGGCCTAGAAGCTCCCCACAGGTCGCTTGCTATTGCCGTTCATTATTAGGCATCACTCGGTGATTATTAATAGCAAATCAGATTTGTATTAAAATCACTGCACTAAGAGCGCTCACTCGAACCCGGCAGTCACAACAGTGGCGAAATGTGTGTGTGGCACATCATGATCCACTGCGCTATCCCGAAGGAACCTTATGTTGAGTTATTTTGGTGAAGTAATTGTCAACTTATTTGATATATATACAGGATGGGGGTGGGATTTTGGTATTTGATTTTGTTGTGGGCGTGATGTGGGCCGTGCGTGAGCGTTTATTATTGAGGTTGAAGTTCTTCATCTGATCTAGGGATGACGTATAGTTTTCGGTAGCAGCGACCAGCCTCCCAACGAAAATAGCGAGACGCATTAAAGGTAGAGTCAAGATCAAAGATAGAGTCGAAGTAACATTGAAGCCGAAAATTTGTGAGGATACATATCTAGTATAGAGAACAAGAAGCATATTCGGCACCGATCCTTAAGACTTGTTTACAGGTCTATCAACTTACACTTGACCCAATGCCCGAACTCCAAGAACCAGATCAATCTAACGCTGTTCGCGATCTAGCTAGTCACCCTCATCACTCTCAAATCCCTACTGCCGCCTCGAAATCCTGGATCCCTCTCCTCACCCCCTGTTCAAACTCCCACACAAAGTTTCCTTTAAAGCCGCTCTCACGTATTCTCTTCAACACCCAGACTTCCGTGTTCCCAATCTTGCCCCCAGGAGCTACTGCTTGAGTACCCCAGCCTTGGAAGAATATGAACGCATCCTGATACCCAACCTTCCACCCGTTCTCGAAGCGCCAGTGCTCGTACGGCGTGTTGGCCCTCAAGTGATCCCAATATGAGACATGTTGATTGACAGCATCGTACATACGCTCATCTTTGCAATGATTGGCTTTTTCGAGGAGAGGGCCAATGGAGGCTTCGGGGATGGTGTATGTTGGGAGCGTCGAAATGGCCCCATTATTCGTCTGCGCAACGAAGCCCCATTCCCCGCCGGGAAGCCAATCCATTTTCCAAGTCCAGAAGTACGCTGCGCCCGCGCGGTGTTGCCACTGTTGGCTCTGCGCCTGGCCTAATTGTTTTACCAGGTCTGCCCTGGAGGTGTTGCCTGCTTTCGCCCACGAGTCCTCAGTAAGGACACACGAGTATTCTCCGACGATGGCTTGCACTGCTCCACGGTCAATGACGGAACCTTCTCTTCCATCGAGCTCGGACAATTTTGTGCGCACTTCTGAAATGATTTGTTGTGGTGACTTGGCTTTATCGGCATCTGTGAAGGCCCAGTAGTAGTGCGTATCGATGATGACAGGTGCAGTTGGTTGAGACGGGTAAGCTGAGTTCTTTTTGAGACTGTATTCGACCGCTTGGCGGAAGTTCCAGGCATCGGAGATGATGACCGGGAGGCTAGCATCGATTGAAGAGATGGTGGATATGCATTCGTCGTACCATTCGTACATTCGCTCTGACTCCCAGTCCGCCTCATTCACTAGTTGTAATCCAACGACGCCATCGATCCCGTCTTTGATTTCTTGCGCAATGTATTTGCAACAGCGGATACTAAGGTCGCGATACTGGTTAGACGCGAAGAAACGGGCGGTGCCGCTGTTGGTCCCAGAATGTTCTGCAGCATTGGCACCGCCAGGTAGGGCATGAAGGTCAATAAGTGTGCCGATGGAGTGGGCACGCAGGCGGGATATGAGTGTGCGGATGCTAGACCAGGCGGAGGCGTAAACTTGAGCGTAAGGGGCAAAGGGGGTTTCGGTGAGTAAGTCGGGTCGGGAAAGGTCAAAGTAGCCAATGGGTAGACGGATGGCGGTGCCTATATGTGCGAGGTTATCAATTATGACTCGCAGGAAGAGGAGTATAATGCAGAAAATGGGCGTGGTCGGTATGTGGAATGGATTATAAGAAGGGAGACAAGACTTAAAGAGCATCAAGACTTACATTTAGCTTCATTGCGCAGCCAATCGATATCGGCATCCGTCACAACGTTGTTCCAATGCTCTTCGAATTTCTGCTTCGTTGCTTCGATGCCAATTTTCCCTACCCATGACTTGATAGCCTCCAACTCACTTGACCCCGAAGCATCGTCAGGGAACATAGAAGGATAGAGCCATCTTTCGAGAACGTAAATGGATCCAAGGTTGGTGCCGTGATGATACTGATAGCGAAGGATGTCTATTGCTGTGGGTTCCGTGATGGTGGAGGGCTGATCGTGTTCCATGCCGCGGAGGTAGCCCTGTTGCCGGCCGGACGAATAGCTGGGATGGTGGACTAAGGGAGAATTGGGTCTTGCGTCGCTATCAAGCACGCGATCGATCTTTTTGAGTTCGGCCTTTGCTTTGCGGAAGAGTCCTTTCATAGTTGAGTTATCTCAACGGATTGATAGGGAAGGAGACTACCTTGATATCAAGGTAATCGGAATAGAGGGGTTGAGTCTGATTTTCTGATAGGAGAAGAGATGGATGATTATCGAGAAGGTGGTGAAATTGTTGACGAAGAGAAGAAGCTTAGGAGATGAGGGAAAGCAGTAATGGTCTGATCAAAACAAGGCCAAAGGGTAGTCGGACGCGTGCAGATATCGTAGGATAACCCGTGCATACAGTCGTGTAACTTGCTTCTGACGTCAGGAAAGAGAGACCGAGTCGGTAGCACCGCGCATCTGTTGGCACATTACAAAAGTATAGTTTTTAGGACATTTATAATACGGGAAAGGTAAAGCTAATTTGAAATTGTTGGCCTTTTCCCAGTTGCTCCTCTGCAGGGGCCAGTAGTTCATCGAGTCCTTGCTTTTCAAGTCTCACAGGACTCATTGGTGGTACATGCTAGTCTGCTGGACGTGCTCGGTATTTGCGGTGACATTCCGCCGCACCGATACGTGAAAATGCTTTCTCTAAGACATCTAGCCAGAGTGCGAATGAACAGACGGCGATGGAAGATGAGATGAGATGAGAGGGTCGAGGAAAGAATGCCATATCGGCTACCAAGAGGACCCTGTTCACTGGCGTAGCCAATCACCCGCACTTGGTCCAGCCGCAATTCGATGTCCCAACCTCGAACGCGACAGACCAGAAACACCAAAACAACAACACTGGACTCCAACGCACAGATTCTCCATTCTCGCGCTGCAACTGCGCCGTCGACACCGCCAACATTCTTACCGTCCATTTTCACCGCCGCCCAGTGTCTTACCGCCCCGCAATCCAGCTACCATTCTTGCTGTCTCGTCCCAACGCGTGTCTCTCGAGGAAAAGTCTCCACGGCGACAATGAGCGCCACCACATCCCACAGGACAACCATGTCCGCCTCCAACAGCCCCTCCAAATCACCCTCTCGACGCGTGCTGGGAGACCTGACGCCCAAAGCAATAAATACGCCGACAAATCAAGCATACGCGTTCGACCCGTCGCGACCCCACAGCCCGCTGAAGCAGGTCCAGACGCTGTCACCGCAGCTGTTCAAGGGTGCAGAGAACATGCCGCCAGCGGGCGCGTACATTACGGGAAGGAAGAGGAGCATTTATGAAGTGGATGGTGTTGAGGACGTCGAGTACGCGGGGCGCATGTATGGGGGAGGCACCGAGGCACTCTTGGGGAGAGGAGCACCCGTGACGGCTGCAGCACTGCGAGAACACACGGTAAGTTGCATTTCATTCATGAGGCGTTCTTCGCGTTCCTAACTCGAGAGTAGGTACAAGATATCGGCCCCACTGCAGGCTCGCCCACCGAACCGAATACCCCATCCATGCACGACGAGCTCGATGAACTAGAGCAGGATGGGAACGACGAGCCACTCGAACTCCCAGACAACTCACAAGACACCCAAGCAAGCAAAAAGTCATTCTCCGAGTATTTCGACTTTGAATCCGGCGCTCAGCCGCCGCCCGTCGCTGAGGCCGAGCAAGAGCCCGTCGCCGAGCCCGCGAAGAAGAAATCGAAGATCGAGTTGCTGCGTCTCTCCCTTGGCATTGGCATGTATAAAGTCAAGACAAATCAAGTCAGCAAGCGTGGAAAAGACATCATCTCGAAATGGGAGATCACTACGTCAAACCGCTCTATGGATACCTCATCATCCGTCGCCCTCACTTCCTCGGTCCACTCCACGACGTCTCAAACTATTCCAAGTATAAAGGTCTCCAGACCCAACTTTATAAGCGCCAACCTTGATCCAGGCCGTCCCATCGGTCGACTCGGAACTGGTCCAATCTTGCTCCCTACTGCGATATCCTCACGCATGATTTATGACAGCCGCCTACCGTCCTCGCCGCCCATGTCGGTCGCTCCAGAGCAGCTCATGTCGCCCGTACGAGCCATGTCGAACTTCCGGACTCCGGTCCCACAGAAGATAAGGGATGTTGATGAGGATTATGAGGGCGAGGAAATGGATCTAGAGGGGACGGCTGCAGAACATCTACACAGGATACGAGAGCATATGTTCGAGGAGGGCGATCTGACGAGTTCGGCCGTCAAGGGGCATGCGGCGAAAGGCTTGATGGAGTTGATGACTTCGCGGCGGTAGTCAAGAGCCTTGTTGAAAAAATATCACCATCGTTATCATCATCATCATCATCATCATCATGGGAAGTCAAGGAGTTAAGTTCGTATGAGTAGACTGTCTGTCAGTCAGCCTTTTCTATCCTCATCATGGTACGGAAACGTTGCATTCGGCAACTGGTAATCGGCAATCATAGGTCATGATATGACGAAACGACATCTAGAGTCAATTGATAGTGAGCGTTTAACAAACAATCTTGGTATGAACTTTACTCTGCACCTTCATTTGGGCCTCATTTCGTGTAAATATGAATTCTTTACTTGTTATGAAGCCGATAAAAGAAGCTCATGTACATACAATACTATCCACGGACAAGAATAGTCCGAAATGTGACGTGATGAGTAGTCGAACATGGGTGGCAGCATGGCTGATAGAAAGATAGCTGACAGAAGGTAAAGGACACTCACCGATAACAAGAAGCCTATCTTTCTGTAAACACATCTATCAACTTGTAAGCAATCAATCGCAGATAAAGGCCAAACTGATTGCACGGGAACGCCAATTGCAATTGCAATTGCAATCGCAAACAGCGCCCTGGAGAGCCGAACGAACCGCGCACGTGCAGTGACATTGAACAGTGCATGTACCACCTTCCACCTTCCACCTTCTACCTTCCACTTCCTACCACAGAGCAGACAATTCGCGTAACGATCCATGGCGGCATCCAAGGCACGCCATGGCATCCAACTTTGTTTTTGGAATTCCTTCATCGTGGAGATTCGGGGCTGCGTTACCTCACTTGTACTACCTTCCTGATACTCAGCCGTTGGCTGTGCTTCGCTATCGTAGCACTCACTGACAGTATGCATGATACGTCTTGATAGATACCGGCAAGACGCCTCTTGTGTCTATGTGTCTGTGTCGCAGTGGGATGGAAAGTTGCACGGCATACGCCCCTCACACCACTCCAACGACCTGTGATGGCATGATATCAACAATATGCGTACGACGACAATACTGACACCAACAACACTGCGCGCGAGCCAAAAAAAATAAAAATCATCTCACCGTCAATCAGAACGGAAGATTGGATATAGACCAGAAGCCTCATTCCTCTCTCGCGTAAGCAATGCATCCATCCGTCTCTAAACGAAATCCACAAGACAGACTTCAGGTGTCGAGAAGGAGGCCTCGGCAGGGCTAGCGTGCGACGTAAAAAAGGGTATTTGGAATAGGATTAAATATAGACCATCGCATGGCGAAAGAGCGATAATGATGCTGGGATATCGCATGCGCCCACCTCCACGCTCCTCCCGCACGCTGGCTGCATCTTGCGTCCCGGCTCCCTGGGTCCAAAACTTGGAACAACAAGAAAAAGCAAGCAAACGTCGGGGCGGGCGTGGGAGCAATACACATGCAAACCATGGCAAAAGCAACGTCGACCTCGGCATACATAACCCAATTTTCGAGGTTCTAGAGCCGCCTCTCAGACGGGCCTGCACGGATTGGGAAATAGGTCAGATGGCGTCGGACGGGCTGTGTGTGTGTGGCCCCGTTGAGATGGCGCCCGTGTCTGGATCTACACATGTCTAAACTGCAGTGTTATAAACGTTTGCATTTGAGGCATCGTCCCGACTGCACTGGGATGGAATGGAATGGATGTTTCGAAGCTCAAGTTTGCTCTGCCTGGATTTGAGATGACCAACTCAACGCTTATGTGCAAGACCTATTGAAAAATGTGGATTGTTAGTGTAGATTTAGAGTGAAGCCAGTACGGCACTGTCTATATCACTCATGAGGCGAGATCCTGACATGGGCATGCATGTGTCCATGTATGTACATCGGCATCGCATTTGGGTATCGATTAGGCAAACTTTTGTCCAAATGCACAATCCCTAGAATATACATATATTTACACGGCCTCGGTGTAGATGTAGATCGCCAAATCCATCGTCCAATTTGTCCAATATCATCTCTCCATTCTGCCGTTGCCTTCATCGCCCCTTACAGAAACCACCTAAACTCCGGCACACTCGGTCCATCTCGCAACAACGCCGTACTCACATCCCTCGCACTGGTCTTGACGCCCTGCCTCCTGTTCCTCCGACCATTATCAAACCACATGTACGTCCCGAGTAGGATGGCGAAGAAGCAGCCCGTGGCGCCAAACGCCGCCGTAGTCGCCAACGCGGGGATGTATTCAGGTGCATCCTGAGTACGGAAGATATTAGAGCTGACGACGCCCATGAGATTGGCAAGCGGGACGCCGATGGACGTGAGGGTGACACGACGACCCTCGTGCGCGACGTTGTTGTTGTACCAGGTCGAGAGGAGGACAGATGGAGCCGAGGTGCCCCAGGTCATCATGAAGCAGGCGAAGTATGCAACTTTGATCTCGTGCGTGACGTCGAGGGTGGCATATATGATGAAGCCGATGAAGGTCAGTGCGAAGCCAAGGGCAATGAACGGAGATCGGAGTCTGGTGAAGTCGCTAGTGAAGGCCAGAATGAGCAGCATGACGGCACCGGAAATGTTCGGCGCGACCGTGTAGAGGTTGGTTTTGACCTTGCTGTACTTCAGGCGCCCGACGATTTGGGGCAGGAAGAGTGAGACGGATTGGAGGGGAACACCCAGGCAGATTTCGATGGCGAGAAAGCCATAGGCGACGGGCATTTTGAAGATCTTCAGGGCTTCCTTGAGGTTGAATTCCTCGCCGACGACAGAAGAACTGTCGATCTGGATACGAGTAAAGGCAAGGCGCCTCTCGTCTTCATTCAAGAACTTTGCTTCGTGTGCATTCTTCGGAAGCCACCAATATGCAACGAACGAGACTGCTTTTATCAGTAGATGCTCCAAAGGCAGTAAAGTGGGCTACTAACAGAGGATAGTGAACGACCCTTCGATTATAAACAAATATCTCCATCCCTCAATGTGAGACTCAATGTGAAAAACACCGAAGGCCAGCAATCCAGAGAAGGCGTTGGCGATGTTCGAAGCAGCGTAGAAGATAGCCAGGCGCCTAGCAAGTTCGCCTCGGCGATAGAATGTCGTCAGATAGTAGATGACCAACGGAAAGAAGGCAGATTCCGCCATGCCTGTGTCGTGTTAGCACGTGAGCCCTTAGCAGCGGTTGAGGCTTGTCTCGTAAGCCTCCAAAGCTTGATTGGCGAAACGCCGAGCGCAGACTCAAACAACACCGATATCGCAATAAATCCACGTACCCAGAAACCATCGTAGAGCCATCATGCCGCTCCAATTCTTCACGCTGGCGCTCAGCAGCGTCGCGGACCCAAAGCAAAACATCATGATCGGGAGCACCCTGTGTGGGCCGTATTTCTTGCCGAGCATGGCCACGGGCGGCGCGAACAGCACATACGGGACGTAGAAGATGGACAACATGGTATTGTACTGATTGCCCTTGAACCCCAAGTCTATGTCCATGCCGTCCGTCTTCGCGTTGCCCAAGTTTCCCTTGTCGAGCGCGTTGCAGAGATACATGAGGGCCAGCATCGGGAGGATCCTCATGTCGAATTTCCATGTCAGCGCTTTCTCGTGCTCATATGTGGGCAGGTGCTCGGTCTGGCCTTCGAGGGCGACCGGCGAGTGGGCATCTGTGGACGACGGGTTCGAAGCAACCACCTTGAGGTCGTTCTTTGCGAACTCGGGGTCGCTGGTTGTTGTCATCTTGCCGCTTGGAGTGGGTCGAGGGCAGACGCGGGCGAAAGAAGGATGGATGTTGAAGACTCGGAAAAGTGGTGAACGAGGCCTCGAGACAAGGAGGACGAACAAGGAGGGGCTCGGGCCTTATAAGAATCAAGACTTCTGTACCTCAGCGGCACAGAGTTACAGCGCAAAGGTGAGGTTAACTTTTCGCCAACCCTCCGAACGCCACGCAAATAAGCAAGCGGCAGGCCTGGGAGCTCCAATTACCAGGGATGTTTACCCAAGGACAGAAACCCGTTGGACAAGTCTGGGAAGGATCCGACCGCGCGTGTAACCTTGTTTGCGCCGCTTTGATAGGCATATCGTCCAATCCGCGTGACAATGCTTCGACTAAAACAAACGTTGGGGCGCTGTGATTGGGCTCGCGGCCACCCTACTGAACATGCAGGGAAGACGATCGCGACGTCAGGTGGGAAAAGTGGAGGAGAGACGGCGGGAGCAGTACCCTGGAAGATGGGGTTGATAAGAAATTAGAGCAAGCGACATTCCGGGAAGACGAAATAGGTATGCCAGGCTCTGCCATGGCTCTGACCGTGAGACACCATACACCTCCTTTCGACGCTTCTCTCCTACCGTCCAACCAATTTCGCGGAGCGTGCCAGCTCTGGACAATAAGCAGCGCGTTTATACGAAGCCTCCTTCCCGAAGCTGTCGTGGTGAACTGACCAGGTGCCTTCCCCGCATTTCGCGGCTGACATTGACATCTGCGACCCAACTGTCGCTCCCAGCAACCTCTACAAAGGCTTTCTGTTGATATCTACACAGCACCCAGATTTCCACACAGACGTCAAACAGCATCATCTAGCGCTGTCCGGCAGAAATGTGGCATTGCGCGAGCAGCGGGCCTTGCCACGCAGCTCCGCGGAGCAGCCACGATTCGGTCCGTTGCAGCGCCATTGACGGAATACCATTAGAACGGCTGTCTGATAGCGACGCCAGCATGATGGCAGGGCTGCATTTTCGATAAGTATACTCGTTTCCAAGGCCCGGGAAGCCCCTATAGGTGTAGGAGGGTTGCAGGATTGGCCTTCAGCGCTGAACAAAGGAACAGCAAAGCTTACGCACCCTGTTCCATGGCTCCAGGCCGCACGCGGGCGTCTACCACCTCCTGTGAATGTAACCTCAGTCACCCGTACGAGACTCGAAAGGTAGTTGGTGCTCACCTGCGCTGTTGCTGATGGCTGCTTATGCTTACTTGTACTCTCGTGCTGCGCGCTCTGCAAACATGTCTATCGACTCGTGTTTTGCGTATTGTACCACCTCCTCCACTGGGACATTCATCGGAGAGATTTCCGGGGCAGCCATTCTTGGCTTCTACCACTGCTGCCGTTCTGTGCATTGCCTTTGAACCAAGGGACATTCTTTCTACGTTAAAACACACAATGGCCAGCCGCCCTCCGCCATCTTCTAGGACTAGAAACATATCCCGCAAAAACCGTCGCCTCGAAGATAAGAAGCCTTTGCGCGATCGAGCAATCTGCACTCTGATTCTTCACCGCCGTCTTCCACATATCAGCCCACCAAACATACTATAGTACACCTATCTACTATTATCCTCCCATCGGCACCCCAAGCTCTTTTACCTCCACACTTCAAGTCTCCCCACAGCAGCCTTTCATACATACATACTACAACACCCGTCGTCTTAGTGATTCCACATCCCCCAATAATCCTCCCTCGCTTCGACTCGCTAGACAACTCCGACATCCTCACCAAACCAGCCCCCGATATGAAAAAGCAAGGCCCCCCCCCGGATCCCATTCCCATCTCACGATCCCCTCCCATCGCACACCCACCCACCGCCTCGTCTCGTCTCGACGCCCACCTCTCCATCCCTCCCCATCCCGCACATTCCCATCCCAACCGCAAGCCCCATTCCCAAACACCGCGTCCCACGATTGTCGCTCCTCCTCACCCCGCCAAGCCGCCCCCTGCCCAGAGAAGCGCAGCGCGTCGGTCGGACCGAGAGATAGGTGAGATAGGTGAGATAGATAGCCCACGCACGCACGCACGCACACGCGCGCGCGCTCGCGCCCCGCGCCCGCTTTGGGCTGCCGACTTATCTCGTTCTCTGTATGGCAGACCGCTCCGATGCCGTATCTCTTGCGCATGGGGCCCCCCAGCCTACATCCATACATGTACATGTACATGTACCGAGGGCCATGCCACCGAGTACCGTGCCTATATGTATGGGGGGGGGAGGGGAGGGGGGTGAGAGATTAATATTGCCCTGCAGCCATCATGGTAGCTGGCGAGCGAGAAAGGGCCGGCCCCTGTTCTCCCTGTTTCGGGTTGCGCGTGCAGGTCTTCATGTGGAGTAAAGTAGGTACAGACAGTGCGATTGCAGGCTGCGAGGCCGAGCGAGGTAAGTCGTCACGAGGTGGGGAGTCTTTTGAGGGGAAGATGGGATGCGATATTGAATATGGGGGTTTGAACTTGACTGTGGGTGTGAGCACTGTGGGGATCCACGCTAGCAATGATAGAAGAGATATGTATGCATATGGGATACCAATGTGGCTTTGAGAGAGCTGCTTGTATCGTACACTACACTTGGTGGCGATATCGCACACACGCCTCGTCTGGTCTGGCCTCCTGAGTCCTGTCTGCAACGCCACCTGCTGTTGCGACCATTCGATCCATTAGATCCATCGCCTTCCTTCTATCCGGCCCGCCTTCCATAGACAAAAGAAATAACGTGTTTCAAGCGAGCGCGACACAGTACGTGCCGCAGCTCGACTTCTCTCCAAAATGAGATGTTCATGTCCACCCAAAAAGAAATGTACCTGTCGGTCTCGTCCCGTTGCGACGCCTAGATCAAGAAAACGGTGATCGTACAGAAAACGCCATGTGGGTATCCTTTCCGTCCAACATATTTGAGCTGGATAGCCCGAGGCCTTTTCGCAAATAAACGCCTCTATAAGTAAGGACCCGTCGTCCCGTCCAAAACAAAGGAGAGGATTATGTAGACAGTGTAAAATGGAACTGGGAAGCGACCATCGCACGATGCGAATCTGCGTATCAGTGAGCATCATGGGCCGTTTCCTTGCCCTTGGAGGTATGTAGCAGAGCCGGCCGCCACTTGGTCACATTCGAGACGTTGAAGTGCAAAGGTTCCTTGGGCCCCTTCTCACGGACAGGCATCTTCCGCTTCGAGCGACCAGAGATGTACATTGGCTGAGCAGAGCCCGAGCCGTTGATGTTAGGCATAGACTGCTTTGATCTCAGCTTAGGTTTCTTGTCCCGGTGCTCGTCATCCGTCACATCTGTCTCGAAGCTGCGAAGGCTGCTCCGTTCGGATGAGAAACGACTCGACTGAGTTTGTACTCTTTCGATCGGCGATAGCATGGAAGCAGAATCAGCAAGGACGTCCAATTTCGAGGGCGGCCTATCGGCAAGCGAGTGAGTTCGAGAAGAATAGGGCGGAGGTTCCTGATAATCGTACATGATCTCTGAGTCCAGGCTCTTG
Organism: Melanomma pulvis-pyrius CBS 109.77; assembly: GCA_010093585.1. Taxonomy (NCBI): domain Eukaryota; kingdom Fungi; phylum Ascomycota; class Dothideomycetes; order Pleosporales; family Melanommataceae; genus Melanomma; species Melanomma pulvis-pyrius. Next base: position 11,773 of record MU002466.1, read on the forward strand.
TACTTGGCCGCACCGTCGAGCTCCTCGTCGAGATTCCAGCAAGTGTCGTCAGCGCCCAGGACCGAAGGGAGAAAGCGGATTTCGCTCCAGGTTACATCTTCGTACTGCAGAGTCACGTAGAGGACGTCGCCTTGCATCTTGTCATGGGCAATGCAATGGTCTTCGAGGAAGGGGTAGTCCCACACATCGCGCACGACGAATTCTGGTGGGAGTACCTGAAGAGCCATTCGACCAAATGGCTCATCCGACGGCCGGTGACCAGTCATTGGCATCCAGGCTCGCCCACGAAGGATTCCCTTGAAGGACGTTTCAATCCGGTTCGCAAAGCAGGAACTGTCTTGGCTTGGGAATTCAAGATTCTGCTGAAGTTTGCGGGTGGCACATCGCCGATAGCCGATACTATCTGGGTCATATGCGAACCTTTGCGACTTTCGTGGGACGAATATAACGCGGACGCTCCAGGATAGTGGGTACTTCTTGTCGGTGCGGATTGGGAGTTGGCCGAGCGTATGTTGAGCTTGCATAAGTAGTGGTAGCTGAGGAATCGGCGATGCCTTTGGCGTTGATATATGCACCTTTGGTGTAGAGGCGCTAGGTGTCCCGTCTCTCGAAAAGGGCGACGACGATCCGTTGTGTTCCACTTTGTCAATCCTGTTCTCCAGCTCCATAGTGACTTCGTCAACCATGGTCAATCTCTCCTGCACAGCTTTGATCTGGTCGTTGAACTCCTGGGTCTTGTCGACTACAGCCTCGACCCTGTCGTCCATCTGCACCTTTAGATAATGCATGTTCTGATACAGACGGGCTTCTATTGCCTTGTAGGTCCGGAAATGCTCCTCTCGCGCCATTCTCTCCTTGAACAGTTCCTGCTTCAACTCTTGCTCCAGGGTCTCGTAGTTCTTCACTTCCTGCTTCAACCTCTTCATCTCCTCGACCACCTGCACATACTGGTCCATTGTCACGGTGGACAGGGGCTGCATCTCATGATGCCATGCCTGGTGGCCGCATCCGCAGCGGGAGCGCACCAGCGAGTCTGGATAGAAGCTGCGGCAGAGGCATCGCTGGCGTGAGCCCGAGGCCGACTCAGCCTCTGGTAGAATGAACCCGCATTCTCCGCGAGGGAGCTGTGCCTCGTCGTTGGGGGCGGGCTTTCCGGGAAGGTGGACAAGCGCTTGCGTAGTGTTATGGAACATCAGGAAACGACCTGGCGGGGTGGTCGTCGTGTGGCTCCGGTAGGTAGAATGGGTGGCGCATGGAAGGCCGGAGGGAGGGACTGGAAAGGTATATCAGAAGGAGTGGACGGGGGCGGACTGACGAGACGCGGCCAAGAGGGAGCCGACGACGGAGCAGTCAGCGGGGGTAGGATCTCGTACTATATAGGGAGAAGAAAGTCCGCCGGGGGGTCAATGAGGCTGGTGCACGAGATAAGACAAGCGCTGTTCACGGCGACGGGGCACACGGGAGCATCCGCGGGAGGAGAGGCGCGGTGTGGTGTGGAGTTGAGGAGTGGTGTGGAGGCCAACGGGGGTGCACGAAGGGAGGGCGTGGACGGGCGAGGGCGGGCTGCTGGGGACGGAGCGGCGCCGTGGGCGAGTTTTGAGGCAGCTGGCTATGTGCACCTGGAAGCGATGTGCGGACAGTGGGAGGGGAGG
>MU002467.1:0-13405 GCA_010093585.1 Melanomma pulvis-pyrius CBS 109.77
ACAAAGTTGTGTGGCCACAGCTTGCCAACTGGCTGAGCACCGCGCTCAGCAAGTAGTTTATCTGCCATATCTCGTACAGCACCTAGAGAGGGCGCAAACCCTCGTGAATCTAGCTCTAGTACGTGCTTAACAATCACCTCCTCTTCTAGCTTTGAGAGCTTCTTTGATTTAGGCTCACAATCGCGTGCTGGGCGCCTACCAGCGCGTCGGTCGCGGAGTGTTGTTTCAGGGACATTAAACATAGCAGCAGCGCGTCGCACGCTCTGAAATTGCGCAGAATCAAGAGCTGAGATAGCAAGAAGGAGGTTACCCTCATTACAGGGCAATCGGTTGGTTGTGGGTGGAGGCATCGTACAAAGAAGGTGGTAGGGTGCAGAAAGTTGGTGAGGTGCGCGGCCCACCTATATGCGCGGGCCACTTATAAAGCACGTTAGTGCGATCGTGTGGTATGTTTTCATTAAAAAGAATGAAGCGTTTGAGTTGAATACGATGGTATGACCACAGCATACTGGATGTTGTTACTGAATTTACTTGTGTAGGACTTGGAAGGACACGGATATTGTATAGAATGTAAGCTCATTAACATTGTATCAGATACTGATGCTCCGAATATGCCAACAGAAGATTGCGGCTTTCTCTAGCCTTCGAAGAAATGACCTCCGCTAAAAAAATACCAAACAAAGAAGAAACTATTGTCAGCTCATCTCACACCAAATTTCCCCTTAAATCCTGCTCGCGCTCAATTGCTTCGAACAATGACTTGAAGTTGCCGGCCCCAAAACCATCGAAATTATTCCTCTGAATAATCTCAATGAACACCGTCGGCCGATCCATCAAATGTTTCGTAAACAATTGCAACAAATATCCACCCTCATCAAAATCAATCAAGATGTCCAAACTCTTCAGGACCTCAAAGTCCTCATTGAGCGTCATCCCTGCTCTCTTCAGCCTCAACTTCATGCTCTCATAATATGTCTCCGGCACCTTGATGAACTCAACGCCTCTGGCCTTCAAATTCGTAATAGCCGCAATAATATTATCCGTGCGCAGCGCAATGTGTTGGACACCGGGTCCGCCGTAAAAGTCCACGTACTCTTCGATCTGGCTCTGTTTTTTGCCCTTGGCCGGCTCGTTGATGGGCATCTTTACCACATCGTTGGACGAAGCCATGACGATGGATTTCAGCGCTGAGTACTCTGTGCATATGTCTTTGTCGTCGACGGACCAGAAGCGGTGGAAGCCCAGCACGTTCTCGTAGTATGAGCAGATGTCCTCCATTTCGTCCCAGTCTTGGTTGCCGACGCAGTGGTCAATTGCGGAGAGGGTGACTTGGGGCAGGAATTTGGAAAGGGGGTCAGAGGAGGAGGGAAGGGGGGCATAGCCGGGCAGGAAGACACCGGTGTAGGTGGATTTTTCGATAAGGGTATGCGTTGTGTCTCCGTAAGTTTTGATGGTAGCGAGGCGGACGGAGCCGTGAGAGTCGGAGACGGTGTGGGGGGAGGAGATCGAGAGACCACCGTTGGAGACGGCGGAGTCGTATATAGCGTCGAGGTTGTCGACTTCGAAGGCAACATCTGTTTCAGTTGGTTAGTCTCTGTCTCTTTCTTTCGAGTAAATAAGTCTTAGCTCACCTTTCACAGCATCTCCGTGCCGCTCCTGATGCTCATGAATCTCCTCCAATAACTTCCTCTCCTCCTCCCCAAACCTCATCTTCTGCTCCAAACACCTCAACGGTGATGTCAACACGAACGTCACGTCCCCGTTCCTCACAACATGCGATGCGATAGCTCTTGATCCCGTTTCCAAGCCCCGATACGCAACCCGCTCGAAGCCCATCCGCGAGACATAGAAGGAAGCTGCTTGTTTCGCGTTTCCGACGTACCAGTGCACATGATGGTATCCCCTGTATGCCGACATTTCGGAGTCGTTAGAGGGCATTGATGAAGTAGATTGTGGAGAGCCTGGAGGCGATATAGCAGAGGGGGCCATTGTGGGCAATGTGGCGTTAAAGAACAACTCAAGAAGGAGGAAAGTTTGCTGTTATCAGACGAGATAATGCTGTCAGTTGCTCAATACCAGCTCAGTATTGTCAAATGTTGATGAATGAAAGCGCACTGTAGAACACAAAGTTTGTCTGAGGGGTTAGGTTACGAGGTCACACACCCTTTCTTATCTCCTACTTCTGCTCCACATGCTGGATTACTGAGGTTTAAGCCGAGCAAGATGGAAGGAAGAGGTTCCTGGATGATCCGCAATAACCGTGAGCATGTGTGGCGCGCATGTGGCTGAACGCCCGGTGTAGCCGGGCTTAGCCGAGATGCTGGTGGTAGCTGCCCTATGTGAACGTCAGATCCTACCTTTGTTTGTCGTCATACAATAGTCAAGAATCAGCGCTAGGTTCAAGACGGATGGTGCAAAGCTGATGCTTATTCTGACGTTGGGAGTGCGTTGAGATCCGGCTTAAGCCGCAAAGCCGCCGCGAACGATAGACGAGGTACAGCCCGGGTGAACGTCACGTCCTTTCATAATAGAGACTGCGCTGGCTAGGAATATTACTTGCACAATCAAAACATCTTCCAATATCTAGGTTCTATTTCTCATTGCCTATCTTCAACTCTCTCCGATTTTCCCACCACTATCCAACATCCAACTACCGCCTCCCTGTCACAACACCATTACCATGGCCATCCCCACCGTTTCTACATCCTTATCTGCGAACGACACACGAATTCTACAAGCGCTCTTCGACCCCGAAACCCTTCCCTCCTCCGTCGCAAAATCGCAAGACGCATCAGCAATCGACACTGATCTCCCACCGCACCCCATCATCTCCACCTCTCAACTTGCCATTCTAGAGACCCAACAAAACGAGCTCGTTCGAAGTATAGACGCATCAAAACAAGGAGATGAAGTCTCCATATCTGCCATAGATGCTGTGACTGAGGAAATGGATGCAGTGACTGAGAGGTACCCCGAGTATCCAAGCGCGTATGTGAATCGGGCGATGCTGCGGCGGATGAGGCTCGAAAGCACCCTCTCATCAAATTCGATTTCAACTACAATCTCATCGCGGGACCCGCAAAACAAGCTCAATCTTTTCACCTCATCTCCCCCACAAATCACACCCCTCTTCGCCGACCTCAGTCTCGCAATAGCTTCCTGCCTTCCCCCTTCCTCCTCTCCAACATCCCCGGTCTCAGCATACCGCGCTCGTATCCTGCGTACTGCGTACTCGCACCGCGCGTATCTGTATTTGAAAGCTGCGGAAAGCGGTATTGAATGGCAAGGGAAGCAGAAGGGTGAGCTTGAGGAACTAGCGTCGAGGGATTTTGCGCAGGCGGCGAGGTTCGGTGATGAGAAGGCGAGGGAGATGAGTGTGAGGACGAACCCGTATGCGAAAATGTGTGGGGCGATTGTGAGGGAGGCGTTGAGTGAGGAGATAAGGGAGAGTGGGTTGGGGGGTTATAGGGAAGGAAAGATATGAGATTTTTTGAGAATTGGGGGTTGAAATGGCTTATTGTATTAGAGATTCGGTATTATGATTGATAGTTTAGTAAACTTTCAGTAGCCGGATAGACGCAGATATAAAGAGAAGGGTTAAAGCGGTTTCTTTTGTTGGCGTAGAAGAATGGATTTAGAGGATTTATTTCTAGAGGACCCATTATAAATATATACCCATTTGGACGTCGAGACAAGCTTGAATAAATACATGACATGTTTCTCGTGTGAGTGGCATACTGGTGAGAACAAATAGATAACTCTGTTTGTACTACAAGCCCAATGATGTACTCTCTGAGCAAGATTCGGGAAAAGTCAGCATAACTTCCTTCTGTACCATCTCCTATCGGTCATCTGTTCGAGAAGTCAGAAGACATTGAGAAACAAGACTGAAGAGGACTGTTTTTAAGCCCGCAAGCTCACGCACTTCTTTGGAATGCTAAAGGCTGTATAGCACTATGAGCCTGCATGCCTGCATGGCGTCTTCTCCCTCTTCATCCGAAACGGTCTAGTTTCTCAACATGAATGGGAAAAGAATCGAATTTTAAAGGTATTTGAGATTGCCTACCTGGAAGGAACATGGTTATTTTTCTCTGTCGCCGATACTTAGGGGCCCGACGTTTTCCTGGCGACTATCATCAAAGACCTTGGGTACGTATCTATCATTATGGAAATCTTCTTTCTATTAACTCATTGACTAGGAATTAGACACGAATTTCTCAAGATCAACTACATGACTATTCCCGTCTACTCCATGGATGTCGTGTCTCTCCTACTTCAGTCCTACTTGACAAACCACATAAGCGAGAGCACTGGGCCCCGTCAGGTCTACAGTTCTAGTTGCGACTAGCTATCTCATATGTACGTAGAGACCTGAAGTCCTGGTACAGGCTACGTTGCTATTTTCATTCTCCCTATCTGTGAACATTCCTATCTCACTTCGTCTGGGAGGGCTTGTATGATACCCAATCAACCGTCTACTGTAGCTCTACTATTATGGTCTGTTAGGTAGCAACTAACTCGACGTTAGTCACAAACGCTCCGTGACACGTCTCATCTTAAGAAGTCTTTCAGGCTTTGTGTTATCGTAGCTATAACTAGCTATGGCTCCCGCTACATCGCAGGAAATGTGACCCCTGCTGGCCTGGAGTGCCTTCCCGTGATCTTATTCGGTTGAGTATAGTTCTTGCCCAGAAAGAGAAACGCGATGAAGGAAAAGAAAGCTGCGGAAGAAGCGACTGCGAATGAGATGGAAGGGTATTAGAGTCTGGAAATTGAAGGTGGGCTTTGAGAGTTCAAGGGGTGCCTGATTCTGAGGTCGTTGGTATTTTTGATGCCGCTAGGGATAGATCCTGTTTGCGATTGATGTAACTTCGAATATATGATCAACTACTATAGAAAAGAGAATGAGTATGAGCCTCAAGAAAATAGAATCATGATGAGAACAGAACGTGTTGAGATCAATCTCGTACTCATCACACATGCTTTCAACCTCAAAAATCCCGCAAAGAACAAAAACATCTTCCCAGCAAACAGCCTCCAAATCCACCAACCTGTATTTCTGTTTCCTGTCAGTCCTGTGATCACCAACTCCCGCGGAAACATTTGTATCCGTATGCAGCCTAAACGGATCCAGATGCATGTGCGCATGCACGCGCGGAAGCAGGCGCGGAGCCACCGCGCACTAACTAATTAACCGAATGACGATCTGACTGCGAATTGGGGATATTAAAGATCTAGGGAACCACGGGAAGGAAGGTGAAAGAGCGGTGAATCCAATCTTCAGGGAAGAGCCTTTGAGGTGGTAGAGTGTCTCTTTCTAGCGGGCCCCAATATACAACATTCTCTGTGTAGCAAGGGGATCTTCAAACCGCCACTACCAAAAAGATGAAAGCATGCCAAGGAAGATCCTTGCCAGTTTTCCGAGCGCCACAGTTCCGCCCCGCCTAAAACAAGCCTCTCAGTTATTTCCCGCACCAATTACTTCACTCCTTGGCAGATGTGCTTCAACAGGCCTAGCTGCAGGCCTCAAACGCCAACTGTCACAACGCCAGACAAAACCCGAGACCCCTCGTCATTGAAAATGCAAATGCCGTGATTCGCCCCTTTCACATTATGCCTAGAATCGAACACCGCCGTATCATTCGTCTGCTTACGTGGAAGAAACGTTTGAAGAAAGGAATGCCAAGTGCAACAACACCTTCCATGATTCATCGAAGCATCCACACCCTCGTTTTGGGATTTTAGAAAGAAAATCCAAATCCAAATCCGGGACGTTGGCATCCCGCATGTGGCCAAGGAAAAGCTTGGGCAGACATGAGGCTCCCAAACCCACCCCCTTTTGCATTGGCGCATCTTCTTTTGCGGTGCACTTCCGACGTCCTTCGACGTACCGCCCAGAATGTCCAAGTGCCGTCGTCAAATCCTCATACATCTTGCTCCCGCCAAGTTGCAATGGCAAGGCTATTCAAGACCCTCTCTAATGCTGTCTTCTCCGGATCGCTTCCTCCCCGCCAAACCCCAAGTCCACACCGGATTCCACTTCTCCCGCATCGGTGTGGTCTTGGTCCTCCCAAGCCGTTGCTTGTACACAGAGCAAGTCTGGTATAAGTAGGAGGCCGGAGGCGTCACAGTGAGAAAGAGCACCACAAGATCACGCTCGTCTACCTCACATCTCGGATGTAGCGGAGCCCTGTCGAATTTCTTCCCAATTTTGAAAATGCGGAGCTCTGGCTCAGTTGTTTTTACAGTCTGAGGCGGACCTCTGCTTGACCAATTTTTGTTTTGGGACGCCTGAGGCGAAACTCTGGCTCTCTTCTTTTTTGGGGTCCAAGGCAAGCCTCTGCTAGTTTGCTGAGGTTGTCCTCTGACCCTCCTTTTTTTCTTTTCGGATCGGTTCTGCCGAAATTCTGTTGAGGCGATCCTGTGCCGACTTCCCTCCCTACAACCGCTGGAGTGGTACTCCGCGTTTCGCAAAGATTGGAGCAAAATTCTACGCGACGGATTATCCCTGTCTTTAGTCGATGCTACTACCTCAGGACAGCGTCTTAACATGACATAGTCAAAACAGAGGTGGGGAGCGAAGTAGGCAGTGACCAATTCTCGAGCCAGAGCAGCGAGGGAAGAGTATTCTCAGCCTGGGGCAAGTTACGAGATATCTTTCAAACATGCACACCAAGTATCACTTTGTAAAACAAATCATGTCGGCAACTTCAATCCCTGGATTCATTATTCATTGATCTACTCTAATAACTTGGCTACCGGCGCCAATATTTCCAGACCATCCACAACCTTGGAAGTTAAAAGTGTCTCGATACATGGGGGGGTATTTGATAGGCAACAGATTATGGCATTACATACCGCACTAACCACATTAAAGAAAGAATGGTTGCCCCTTTTTGCTTTCTTAAGTATATTTGCACCGTAAAGATAGAAAATATAGCACCAAAATAGCATGACATGGTACAAACGCCACAACCCCAACCATCCTTAGTGTTGTACAGTGTAAGTTCCGTGACGTGACCGCATAAAAGCCTTACCCAGGCTGGCATGCTGACATGGAATTCTGGAGGCTACGACATAGGAAATGACAGTAAGAAAATCCTAGACTACCCAAGTTTCACCGAAAATGGTTGACCTGAGCAGTTTGGGGAAGGTGGAGAGAAGTACGCGTCCTCTGGAGGAGAACGCGTTGCCAGGGCTCCGCTGATGTTACTTGTTATTGGCGCCCTTGGACTTGTCTCCTGCGAGAGAAATTGCCCAGAGTCATTTAAGCGAAGGCACCGACAATGCTCATGCCGGCAGCACCCATGAGGAGGTAAATAAATGCTTTTGTCTTGTCTGCGGTAGTCATATTGTGCTGGGCCTCCTCCGATAGGAAGTCTTCAGCGAGTAAATCAACAAGAGCCGCGTAAAGAAGGAGGCCGGAGGAAATAGCGTTGCAGACGCCGACTAGGATCAAGCCAAACGCGCTGGAAGGGTCGTAGGACCCACGAGTGGCAAGACCAAGGGCCTGGCCAATAGGAGCAGTGGTTCCGAACGCAATAACGAGAGCCCACGGCTTCCAGCTGTTGCTGGGATAAGGAACGGCAGCGATACGAGAGCCGAGACCAAGACCTTCGAAAGCCTGGTGAAAGATGATGGCGACAAGAAGAGTGATGAAACCCTCGTTAGTGATAGAGACGGTCATGCCGACGAAAACAGAGTGGAACAGGATACCGCCCTCAATGAGAGTAATCTGGGAAGACAACTTCTTCAGGACGTGGGGGTCCACCTCCTGCTTCTCAACGTCATCCTCGAAGTACGAAGATTGCTGGTTGGCGTCCTTGTTCGAGGCTTTCTGAGTTTGCTGACTGTATTGAGGCAGAGCGGGCATGGTTCGGTTGAGAGCAACGAGCATCTCATCACGCTGGCGGACATACTGCTCGTAGAAGACGATGAACCACGGTGGCATTTCGGACTTGGCATCGAGGCTCTCTGTCTCGCTCGGGAATGGGAAGTTGTTGTTGTCGACCGGGTATGAATTGGTCACCCATCCCTTCTTCTCATCGCGGTTGGCCATGGTCATTTCCGAATCGTAGCTTTGCACGCGTCTGATGGGGTTGTTGAAGGCTTCCTGAACTCCAGGCGCAGCCCTATTAGCACCAAACTCCTCTCCAGTGGCGCCTCCGTGGGTGTGTCCTCCAGTCTTTGCATTGAGCCACATTTCAATCAGGAAAAGAACAAATAGAGATGCCATCATAATGACACCGGGCATGGCCGGATACTTTTCTGTGAAGAGATCCGGAAGACATGGGTCGTTGAGCGATTGAAAGGCGGTCGGCAGAAGCTAGGGAAATGTCAGATGGTATCAGAATGAAAATGGATATCGGAACCATACATGGACGAAGGCAGTGGCAATCAAGACACCTGTACCAAAGTGCTTGGTGAAGAAAAAGACCTTGGGCGGGATATGCATCCACGTTATTTTCTTTGCCACTACAGGGAAACCACAGCCACTAATACTGGCAACGAACACAATGACTTGTCGCCATGTCAGTAAATTCTATGCAAAAAAGGACTCTACTTACAAACTGCAGCAATATGGAGAGGTAAGTCATAGCCGTCAGCCGACTCAGTGCTCCCACACACGGGCTTCGCCATTGCCATGTCGTCCATTTTGATAACAGTGATTAAAGAGGTATCTAAGACTTGCCAGCAGTCTCGTCGCCGGCGACGATAGACGAGAGAAAGAAAGGAAGGAAGAAAAGAAGGAGACAAAGAAAAGTTCTCTTCCAGAGAGTGAACGAAGAGAATGGACCGGGCGTGAGTAAGTCAGGTGGAACTCTAAGCTCGGCGCTGGCTATGCAGTCTGCTTTAAGGCTCCCGATGGAAACCACGCTAACTGTTCCTGACTGATCAGCACGTCTCCAGAACATCGAAGGTGGAGAAGTGGGAATAATGAAGCTCGATTAAGGTGGCCCATGCCTCAGCTTCCAATTGTAGGACACGGGTTGACACAAGAGGGCGGAGGTTCAAACGTTTCCAGGCACTGAGAGCACAGTCGTAGCAAGAAAATCTGTGTTAGGAAGAATGGCATTGCAATTAAGGCTGCAAGGCTTGGGATGACAGAAGCTTGCATTGGCAGGAGAGGCGTGACGCAGCACTGCTCTGGGCGAAGCCGGGGAGGGTGGGGGAAATGCGGCTCAACAGCGGTCTTGGAGTGGTGGGGCGGATGCTAGATGTGGCAACTCGCTGGTATGTGATTGATGCGCTCGATGTTTTTGATGGAATGTTCTGCTGCAGTTGGAGTGACAGCCGCTAGATACACAAATCTAGTAGGCCTATGGGAGGCGCGGGAGGCGAATGCCAAGGAGAGCCAAGGCGGCAGTGGGGAATCCGGGACTCTGCAGCGGGTTGGCGTGGCACAGGAGGGCTTGGCTGAGGCTGGAAGGAGAGGGGTGGAACACGAGAGGATTTAGGGACGCCGTGATAGGTGCTCGGTTTCGAAGGGGGCGGTGATGCGCGAGGCGGCAAGGCATGGGGGAGGGATGGGGGAGGGATGGGAGGAGGGATGAAGGCTGGAGGCGCGGCGATCGCTTAAGCGGCCGCGACGGGGGTCGAGCGAGGGCACGTGCATTCACCGCTGCACGGCGCTTGCCACGACGGGCTAGAGCCGCCCGCAGGGGGAGGTGGAGCCGGGCTCGCTTCGGGCGCCGCCGCGTAAACTTGGCCAAAAGCAGTTTCACGACGCCTGGGTGAACTCGATCAGCTCTCTCGGCGTTTGAGCTTCCATTGCACCCTCCCCCCCCTCCCCATCACGCTGCATGCAGCAAGCCTCCATGGCCGCTGGCGCGCGAGGACACGTTCTAGCGCTGCTAGTGCAGCTGCGCGAGTTCGCCGCTCATCACTGTTTAATACAGCTCGTCCCAATGTCGCAGCCCTCTTGACTTCCATTCCAGGCAGCATTTCACAGATCCACCCACCACGTCCCAGCCCTCAAACGGAAATCATGTCTTCCGAATCTCGTCGTACGTGTGACAGCCCCCGTCCCCAAGGCTCTTTGCTCTGACAATTATTCTTAGCCTCTTCGCACCCAGCTGCTGGCCAAGCTGCCGACCAAACAACCGCTCCAGTCACCGCTGGCCCTGCATCTCCCAAGGCCTCGTCCAATCACTCGGCTGTCACTGCCCATGAGCAGGCCGACGCTATCAATCCGCTATCACCCAAGACCGCTGCCAATGTCGACACCACTCGGCACCATGTCGTTGAGCTGATTGCCCCGGGCCCAGATCCTCTCGATCTGGCTCGGCATCGCCGTGGAGACATCTCCAAGGAAGAGATGAAGGCTGCTCATCCTAGTGCTAACAAGCGGCACATGAGGAAGTTCTACACGAGGCAGAACGCCCTCATTGACCAATTCCTCGAGAGCGGCGACGAGGAGCGTCTGGCTGCACTTGACACCTTGGCCAACGGCCCTAAAGTTAAATTTGCTGTGAATGCCTCCTTCGCCGTCAACTGCTTTCTATTCATCATCCAGATGTATGCTGCCATCTCCACGGGCTCACTATCCCTCTTCGCCACGGCTGCGGATGCCTTCATGGACCTTGTATCCTCCGTTGTCATGCTTGTCACGTCCCGTATGGCTGTGAGGCCAAGCGTGTACAAGTACCCCGTGGGACGGACTCGCATTGAAACAATTGGCATCATCATGTTCTGTTGCCTGATGACAACGGTAGCTATCCAGTTGATTGTAAGGCCCCTACATGTCTGTGCCGTATATACCTTGGCTGATATATGCCTAGATTGAGTCTGGGCGAAGTCTTGCCGGTGGCGCGAAAGATGTCGAGGAGCTTCACATTATCCCCATTGCTTTCGTCGGCACTGCTAGTAAGTGACCTAGTCCTCGAGCTACAAGCCTTAACTCACAACGACTAGTCTTTTGTAAAGGCAGCTTATGCGTTTACTGTTTTATTCTCCGCCGCTACCCAGCCGTTCATGTCTTCTACATTGACCACCGAAACGACATCGTCGTGAACTCGTTCGGTCTAGCTATGAGTATCATTGGGTCCAGGGTGGAGTGGTTTGCCGACCCCATCGGTGCTATTCTGATCGGTCTCTTAATCTTGATATCCTGGGCTGCCAACGCTTTCGAGCACGTATGGCTCTTGGTCGGCAAATCTGCGCCCAATGAGTTCATATCCAAGCTCATCTACCTTGTTTTGACACATGACACCCGTATCAAGAAGGTTGATACTGTAAGTGTCTTACCATTTGTCACGACACTTTTGGCAGCGGCTGATTTTGTGACAGTGCCGCGCCTACCATGCTGGGCAGAACTATTACGTGGAGGTGGACATCGTCATGGATGAGGACTTGCCTCTAAAGATAACCCACGACGTTAGCCAAGCGTTGCAGCGAAAGCTTGAAGGTGAGTTCTCAAGTATATGAACTGTGGAGTCCCCAGACCAAGACTTAACCCGTATAGGTCTTGCCGATGTGGAGCGCGCGTACGTACACGTGGATTACGAAAACGAGCATGACATAAAAGAGGAGCATAAACCCCTTTACGAAATCACCGAGAGACGATCCATCAAGCAACGCGTAAAGGAATTGCTCTCCTTCTCCAAGAAGAACCAAGAGTAACACTCACCAACTCCGATAAATCTAAGGTCATCCCCAAATGATTGACGCCGGTCGCATCTAACGCCTTAAAATATTATCGACGCTGGTCCGTACCTCTTGGTACGCGTCGCTGTCACTCCTCCCCTAGAACATACCACCATCAGTACTTTTATATCCCATTTCTTATTATAGACTACGCCTGTATTTGTCAGTCAAACATTCTGCATTGATACCTCGGTGCATTGAACACAATGTTCGACACCATTGAAGCATATATACGAGAGCTTCACCGCATGTACTTCTAGATCCTCTTCACAATCAATAATATTGTATTTTGTTGCTTTAGCTCATGGCATACTAAAAGCTACCCTATTCTTTTGTACCCGCAAGCCAATCTTCTGGGCCAGCAGCCATCTCTTGGATTACTGGTTTTCTGCCCAAACAGTTGATCTGTGGGTGCTGACAGCTTTTGTAGGAGCCAGCAATGCCCAAGACAACCCACGACGATCTACTGTCAAGTAGCCAAGATCATGGCTCTATCCAGAAGCGTTCTCGTCAGAAGAGCCCGCCTTTTGGCTCAAGGAGAGGGGCTCAAGGAGGTCGGTGAGCTGCTTGGCAAACAAAGCCTCCTCGCCGATTTCTGCGCCCTTCTTCTCGTCGCCAGCTCCTTTGTCGGAGGCTGGGGCTGGTGTTGGCGGATCCCAAATCGCCGTGTCGATGGAGCGGAGGCTGGAATCTGACCTCACACGGCTGAGCCGTCGCCTCAAGGCTCTGCCGTCTTCCTTCTCGCGCTCCTTCCTCTCCTTCATCGTGACCCTCTTTGTGCCACTCTTCTCCAGGATCTCGGCTTGTTTCGATGCCATGTTCATAGTACCCTGGATTTTGTCGGGCGTAAGGTCTTCGTACTTGTTAGCAAGATCATATGCTTTAGCTGCCTTATCTGCATAGTATTCCATACGCAGCATGTCCCTGAACCCGGGATGGCCCTTCTCAATTTCTTGGAAGGCTTGGGATCTCTCCTCCGTGTCGAGAATCCAGGACAGAACTTCGAGGGACACCGAAAGGGTATATCCTCTTTCGAGGTGCGAACGCAAGTAGTTGAGGAACATCTGGCGGACGACTTCGTCTTTGTGGGGGAAAGAGGCCCAGATCATTTTCATGACCGGCAATATGACAGGCTCGTTGGACATGAGCTGCGTCAACAGGCGCACGCGCAGACCGTCGGCGCCAGCAATGGGGAGCTCAAGCGCAAGCCAGGTCTGGTAGATCATGAGACAGATATGGGGTGAAAGATCCGTCATGTTGAACGCTTCTTTGGGCTGGGGCACGCCGGAGAGTTGTAGCATGTGCTTGATGACCCATAACAAGCCGATTATGGAGACGTCTGTATCGCGGATATCGATGCCACGGTACGGTGTGAGCAGCTCGATATTGACTACCTCCTTGGGCAGGTCAGTGGGCGATGGGAGGAGCCAGTCTGCCAACTTTGGCACGAAGTGGAGGGCAAGCTTCAGTGGGACTTTCTGTGAGAGGTCGTTGAAACATTCCATTCCATTGATGCCGAAGAGGACGTAGGGCGGAGTGTTCACGTCTGGAGGAAGCGGGGCTGGCGGAAACTCTAGCATGTTCGGCATCGTTGCGGCGAACGACCCGGCTTTGTGAGTTTGGTGCGGGAGTTTGCGAGCAGGGAATCGGTAGGAAGAGACGGGGAGGTCGTGAAGGGACTGGAGAGGTCGTGAAGGGACTGGAGAGGTCGTGAAGGGACTGGAGAGGTCGTGAAGGGACTGGAGAGGTCGTGAAGGGA
>MU002468.1:0-13301 GCA_010093585.1 Melanomma pulvis-pyrius CBS 109.77
CTCAGCACTCTATCCCGCCCCACTCCACGCCTCGCGATCCGAGGCCGCAGGCCGGGCGGTAGTAGCTCCGCATGGCGCCCTTGGTTCTGCACCCGTGCTAATGTCGTTCTGTGGGGGAGCAGGCAAGTCTGACTTTGTGAGCGAGAGCCCCTTCGACACGGCGCGGCGCGAAGCCCACGAGGAGATTGGCCTGCCGGCCACGGACGCGCGGCTGCCGGCGGGCTTCAGGGTCGAGCACCTGTGCGAGTTGCCTGCGAATCTGGCCAAGACGGAGCTCGGGGTGCGGCCTTGCGTTGCGTATCTGTGTCCCTCGTCCTCGTCGTCGTCGTCGGATGCGTCGGTCGAGGAGAAGATGATTCCTAGGCTCGACCCCAGGGAGGTCGCCGCCGTCTTCACCGCCCCGTTCCATGCCTTCCTCGCGAAGCAGTGGGATCCGGCTCTGGGGCCGGCGCCCGTGCAGAGGAACGGGAGGCCTGAGAAGTGGTATAGAGGCTCGTGGACGGACTGGCATGAGAGCAGGTGGCGGATGCATAATTTTTATATTCCGAGGCCGCTTGGTGGTGGTGGTTCGGCTTCTCGCTCTTCTTCATCGCTGAAGGCGAATCCTACCAAGATGAAGAGTGAGGGGGAGGAGGGAGAGGGGAGAGGGGGGGAGGGAGAGCCCCAGGGCGACGACCCACGCCCTGCGGCCAGTTCCCTAGATGAGTTAACTACGTTTAGGATCTTTGGTATGACGGCGCGCATCCTGGTTGACGCGGCACGGGTGGCGTATGGAATGGAGCCCGAGTTTGAGCATAATTCGCATTTTGGGGATGAGGAGATGATTGGACGGTTGTTGAAGATTGGGAGGTTTAGTGAGACGAGGAAGAATGGGGAGGTGTTGACGAATGATGTGCTCAGGGAGGCGAGCAAGATTTAAACTTGGATACAAGTTTAGGATATAATTGGGGGGTTGCAGTGGGGGGGATTGGGATAGGGAAGATAGGTTAATAGAGGTAGAATGAGGTAGAATGGACTGAATCAAACACGACATCACACATGTGCTTCGAGGGATCATGTTGAATTGGGTGTCATTCTCCTTTTGTGGAGGCATGCCTCTTTCGAGGACTTCACGCTGGGTATCTAAACTCCACACTAATGCCATAATGCTAGCCTATCCTATGCAGCCATAATCCCAAACACCTTTGAAAACTGATCTGTATCTTCCCGAGGGACTCATTCTGATCATTCGTTTGAGCTGCTGATTCCCGGCAAAAACATCGAAGAACCGCTCGTCGCTCGCTATTCAATTTTTCCACTCCATCATCATTTTCGCTAGCTGGCTAGTTAAAAGCGTCCGGTGGGAGAGTGTCCTTCTGCGCAGTGAACAGCTGTGCAGCTGCCTCGAGGTTCCAGTTTCCAGCTTGCAAGCATTGAATCGCCACTTCTCGCTTCAGATTTGTCGCCGTGCAGACGTGGACGACCATTGCCTCCTGTTCCGGGGTGAGAGTTGCCGCAGGAGCTGCAATAGGGACAGGGACTTCGGTGGGTCCTTGGGGGATCCAGGCAGCGTGTCCACCAGCGGCGCGGAGACACAGCATGTCGCTCACGACCCTAACCCCAGAGAGCCCGCCGGGACCAAGCATGAAGGTGCGGTCGAAGGCTCGTTGTACGATCTCGTTCGCTCCTCTCGCTGTACGGTGCTCCTCATATTCGCCGTGTACCGTCACCATTAATCCAGTGACGCCGCTGTATTGGCCGGATGGGTCGGGGAGTCCGGGTTGAGGTTGGCAGTCCATGCTGTACTTGTTCGTGTCAAGGCCTGCATGTCGAGTTGGTGGTATTTGGGCCCAAGCGGTCTGGATCTGATCTGGCCCGCGCTGCTTACGGAAGAAACGAGACCGCCTGCCCGTGATGAACTTTAGATTCCTGCTCTGAGGGAGATACGCGTCCCATGGCGTCCGGTTGTGTTGGACGACGCCTCCCCTGGCTTTAGCATTGACGTTCATGGTGAAGGTCGACGTGCTATCGTAGTATTTTTGAATGAGTGCGTTGCGGTCGTTGTCGAAGCCCTGGAAGAACTCGACAAGGAAATTCTCGGCGATCTTGTCTCCGTCCAGCCAAAGACCATTCTGGCAGGGAGGTGGGGTCTGCTTTGGCATGTCGAGCCGCGCAATCTGGGCTTCAGTGCGGACCTGGACGCCATTCAGTAGGCGGAGTCTGGGAAACCACTTGATGATGTCTTGTTCCCATCCCGGTTGGGAAGTTTCGAGAGGGTTGTCCGTGAGGATGAGGTGTTCGAGGCCGCGAAACTTGTGTTTCCACGCCGAGAGGTCCTTCGTGCTTGTAAACTTGTTGCTTGAGAGGTCGAGGTTCTTGATCTCCGGGAGAGTGATGGCAAGTTCCTTCACCACGCCAAGATTGGGCAGGCCGTTGTTGCTGAGGGTGACGCTATGAATGGCATCTCTTTTTGCCTCGGCGTTCTTCATTTGTCGGTCGCAGATGGTCATGAGTACGGGGAAGAACTTTGACTGCCTGGATTCGGTTTCGAACATGCCAGACTTGGCCACTTCTTCGTCAGTTGCCAGACTCGACAAATTCAAGAGCTTCAGATTCGCGTCATAGCGACGCTCCAGAAAGGCTTTGAAGAGGTCGATCGTTTCGGAGGTCTGAGGTTTGGCCGCGGATACCGTAGTGTGGTTTGGCGATCTCGAGCGGATGCCGGTGCCCGCAATGTTGAGTTTCTGGTTTCCGTGTGCTGAGGCGAAAGAAAATCCGTTGATCTTGCTGAAGGCAATGACATCGTCGGGACGCACGGAGATGGTGAGGACGTTTCCTACGACCTTGGACCGCTTGACCATGATCGGGGGCACACCGCCCTTGGAAGGATTCGGGCTGCGTCTCGACGAGTGCCGCTCCAAGAATTGGATCAAGCGCGGGATCTCCTTCTCGTCGGTCCAGCCAGTGATGCGAAGTTCGGTGTAGTTGCTGCCATGCGAGGCCGATTGTTGGGAGCGCGGAGGGTGTCGGGTCGCAGGCGAGACTCGAGGTGCGGTACCCATGACGAGATCTCCGTCGCGATCGCGGCGCTGGTGCTTGCGAATACCGCCTACGCGGCGGTGGGAGGCCATTCTGCCGGACGATGGTTGGTGTGTGGCAGCGATGGGGGGTAGTGGGGAGGGATGAGGGGCGGTGGGCGGTGGGCGGTGGGCGATGTCGAGGGTGGCTCTGGTGGTTTGCGTTTGTTCGCGCGTTTGTGAAGAGAGAGAGAGTGAGAGGCAGACGCGAAGAGGGAAAACCACGGGCCAATGAGATAAACTTAGCGTTGGTCTCAGCCCTGCCGCTAGTCGCTAGCGGAGCCGCATGAACCGTGCTTTCACTCTCCCGGCATCGGCTCGTCTTGCTCATTCTGCCCATTGTCACAGTTCACCACTACGATGGTACTCTGGTCTTTGGTCTTTTACCATTCGCACGTTGTGAATTACACATAGTCACCCTCACGGACCCACGGTTCACGGTTCACGGTTCACGGTTCATTGTTCACTGTTAACTAGGCAGCCGTTCTCAAGATCAAATATGGAACCAACAGGGCCAGACACTGGTTTGAACTTCCTTTCTTGCAGCAAGAGTCGTATTGTTCGTGGTTCTAGTAACTAGCTCGAGTTTCATTCGGTCAGCCCATGGCCCTTCAATGCTCGGCCAGCGCAGAGTCTCTTCTGGCGTATGCAAAATGACATGTACGGCTCGTGTGGTCCTCTTGACCGCTCACCAGATCCCCTTGGGCGAGCTGTCGAAGAGTTGATATCCCAGAGTCTCCCTAGCATCCCTCAGCTCGGTACCTTCTTCTTCTTGTCCTCGATGCAATCCACATTGTCCTCCGGAATATCGCTGTACGTCTCCGTCAGGTAGTCGTAGATATCGTCGCTCAGATCGCCCTGCACTGTGATCTCTTCTCCGCCTCCCGGAACCTTTGTTACACTACTCCCCGTCGCAAACTTCTTGCCAAAGTCCTTCGCCACCTTCTTAATGTCCAAGCCAAAGGCCTCGAGGCCCTGCACCGCTGTGACATACTTGCGCTTGTTCCGCTCGATACGCTTGATGAGGATCTTGGACGTCGCTCGCTGCTCCTGGGCTTTAGCTTCGGCGGTTGCCGCTTTCGCCGCCTTCTTCTGCGAGTCTTTTTCTGCGCGCTTCTGCGCGTCGATAGAGAGTGTCGAGAGGTTCTTTTCGATCACTTCTGCATAGGGGTACGTTTGTCAGCATGAAGATAGTAATAGGATACAACACGCTACACAAAGCTGAAGACTTCATACCTTGCGAATAGAGCTTCTCATGCATGTCTGAGTGATTTTCCTCGAGCCATTCCTCGCACTTCTTCACTGTGCCGCCGAACTCGCAGTACTAGATGAGACATTTCATTAGAATAGCTCGAGTGCAATGCAACGCGTCCCGGTGTCCTACCTACTTCTGGTGGAAGAGTGCAGACTAGTCAGAGTTAGCATGCCGCCTTTGAACGAGGTGATGTCGCGTCTTACCCCCACAGTAGATGACCTGCTTCGGGTATTCTGAAGGTGTTGCCATTATTGAATCAGATACGTCGGTGCAGTATCAGAGAAATGCGTTGTCTTGTGTTGTTTTGCGGTGTAAGTGGGAGGTCGCAGAGTGAACATTTATGGCGGGGTAACCTTGGAATGGCGGGGCACGCTGTCAACGGACCGACCCTCGAGCCCGGAAGCATTTCACTTTGTTGTGCATGTCAACCGAGTCCCCTAAAATATACAAAACATCCAAAGTACTTCAATTATAACTTCTCTCCTCGGTGCCTCAAGTTGTTCTTCAGTATCCGGATCTTCGGCTCCATCTTGACCTCAATCCACCATCCCCTCAGAGCTGTCTCCCTCAACATCCCCTCTAAATTTTTCCACGACTTCGCAATTTTTGAGGTAATGTCTTCTGACATTGCTGTTTTCCGCTCAACCATATCGACAGGCTCGATTTGGTTTCCGCTACTCTTCTCCCCAGGCTTCAACACTCGGACGCCATTGTATCCATATATAACACCGACCACGGACCAACTTCCAATCACCTTCTCGGGTCTCTCGGCTAAGACGTAGTCGAACTCTGACCAAAAGAGTGGGTCGAGAAGGAGATCAGGGTCTTCTGTCTTTGAATAAGTCCACGCCCTTGAGTTAGTAAAATCATGCACCTCAAGGGTATCTAGGACAGTCTGAGGGCCGTCATGGCTCTCCAGAAACCGTGTAACTCCCGTTTGGCATGCTAGGTTGTCGAAATAGGCTTGATGGTGTCTGTCTTGATCATGATGGATTCGATTATGAAGGTATTCAATGGCCGCGCCGCCGGGGTAGTTTAGGCTGGATATCGCCAGAATTGCTGTGGACGTAGCAAAGCTTGCCAGGACAGACCCTACCAGTGCAAGGCTTAGAATACTATATATGATGGACTTGGCCCTTCGCGTCCAGATCCAGGAAGCTCCAACAGCAGCAACAGCAGTCAGCCCCGGGATAACGTAGATGATGAAGCGCCATTCCTTGTGCGGAAGAAAGCTATATAGACTCACGAAGCTCAAAAGTGGTATGAGCAGATCGCGGCATCTTGTTGCAGTTACAGGATTGAGCACCGCAACTGGGATGCAAAGTAGGTAAGTCAAAGGGTTGATCATAAGCCGTGGAATCGCTTCGAGAAAGTAAAATTTCCATGGCGAGACACCCCAGTCCGCGGAATGACCTTGGATAGTGTTATAGTAGAATGCGGTCCATTCAGGCCACAGTGGGAAGGATTGCCAGAAGAATGAGTCGATAGAGACCGTGCAAAGAAGACCGATGACGAGACCCCCAAGTCCAGCCGGAATGATTACCCCCGTGATAGATATTCTGCGAGTGGCGAACAAGTAAAGGGTGATGGTAGCAACCAGGAGGGCTAGTTCGGAGCGGAAAACAACGCCAGCTATCGTCAGAAGGTACAAGCTCAGTCGGTAATTCTTCGAGGCTTTTGCACGCGTCCAAGCGGTCGCGTACACATTCAAAAAGCTTCTCAGCGCTAAATTGCCTGTCTCAGTGCTTAGCTTAGTCCATTGACACGAAGTGCTTTTAACTTACTGAAAATAAGAGCAAACATGTTTGGCAACGTGCGTGACGCATAGTAGTTGATATGGAATTGGCTAGCTTGGAGGAGAGCATACCATATCCCCGCGCTGGATCCAAAGGCTTTCTCGACGCTTCTACCAAACGCGATAAGGGCGGCAGCATTTGACAAACCAAGCACAGCTCGGACTGCAAGTCGAAAGTCAGGCATACATCTCGTTTGATAACAGTTGATGCTTACCAAGCAATTGAAGCTGGGAAGTCGAACTAAACAACCACACCCAAGGTCTCGACAAACCGCTCAAAACTAAAGCCCCTGCAAACGTCCTTGGTACGCTTCCCGGAAACGATATATGGTCATAGTTTGCCGTGAGAAATTGGTCATAATTTTCGCTCGGAATCCCATGAATCAAGATGTCGTGAATCGCCTGAAGATTGAAAGATTCCTCGACTTTGGTGTACGGCGACACGAACAAATGGTAGAGAATGAAGATTGGAATGAGGGAATAGAAGACCCAATTCAGCTGCGCCATATCATTAGATCCTCGATGATCCGAGGATAAAGTTTGATGAATGGGCGACGAAGTGTTTGCCTTCTGTCCCCAAGAGATGCGACCCGATGATGTAAGCAGTGTTTGTTTCGAAATCGATGATTAGTCATGCGGCAACCGGCATGTATGACTTCCAATACATAGGTTTTACAGGTCAAACAACCTGCCCGACACGAAGGATCGAAGGATCCAAAGTGCGTCCTCAAGTGAGTTGAGTACGGGCATCCTCAAAACTACCGGCGCCGCAAATAGCAATTGGGCACGACTTATCTAACCAAAATTGCGAACAAGCTTGATTCCTCCAGGAATGGTGAAACCTTGTATCAAGAATAAGAAAGGTGGAGAAAGCTTAAACCCATGTTAATGCTGGGGTATCGTGTGATCACGATTAGGCACGATATATTAGAGTGAGCTGTCGTAGCTTGAAGGATGAGTTGTGTGCGTTTTACCTTCTTATACGGTGCTTAGATCGTCCAAATACGAAAGAGATAAGAAAAGAATATCAGGTATACCATATGAACTTTCGACAAAACCATCAGGTTATTGTTGTTGACCCTGGCGTTTGCTCAACTTTTGCGGCACCAATATCTCTTGTCTTTTATGCTTGTGCCGACAAGCATTTTTGCAAAGCATATAATTATATTGGCTGTCGTCAGAGCTTAAGATCAACATCAAATATAACCACTTCGGTTATTCTAGGTAGCTTCATTGAAGACAAAATCTGTAGATACTCGGTGTCTCAATGGTCACTAATACAACAAAGGGAGGAGCCTCACAGATAAGGATATGTCCCGGATGCGGCGCCTCCCATGAAGCCGTTTCTGTAGGAAACCTTTTTTAAGAACTCGCCACGGGCTTACTCAAGTCCTCGTGATTGCATACCATGCGCTTTGCTCGGCTTACGTCCTATACATATCTCCCCGCAGTGGAGACAAAGCCGACAATACCCTGGAGCCCCGTGGTGTTTTCTTCACGGCTCAGTGACAACGATGACCATATCGCCGTAGGATATTAGCTTTACTCCTCTAAGCACAAAGTTGGTTGGCTGTCAAGGATTGGTATACGTTAGTCTGTTATACTATGAATTAATCTGAATGACTACTTAGGGGATCTAGCGTGAGAGATTACACATCTAAGATAAAGTGGGACTTTGTAAGACTTTGAGTTTGTTGTGCCGGCTAGTTGAGTAGCTGTTGTAAATGTTCAGTCCGAAGAATCACTACGGAGTACAATTGTTTATAATTCAGTGCGCAAAACTACATATCATGCATTGCATTCTCTACATAGTGTGATCATGGTAGTCCTGTAGACCCGTAGTATCTAAAGGCACGCCATGATGAGTGAACCCAATCCTGTTATCCAACACTGAATTTCTCCCATTTGGCACTGTTGGACCTGCGAATTGTTCGTTAATGTCATCAAAATAGGCGTGCTTCAGTCATGCGGTCAACTTACCCAACTTTGGGTGAACAAGCAGGCCCGGCTCAAACGGATCGACGTGTATCCTTGCCATCTCCTTCATCAAATGGTCCCAGTTGACACACTCATGTTCTATAGTACGATTTCCTGTCGGGAGCACCGAGTTCTCTAACCATAGCATGGTAAGAGGCGCCTCGTCCGCTTTGCACATGACGCCTTCCAAGACCATTTGTAGGCAGTGGACTGTTGGTCATTAGTAGTGACACCTGGGTTCTTTCAAGAACTAGCTTACGGTTGTGCTCCAGCTGCAAAAATCTCTCTTCCTCTGTCATGTTGGGGAAGTAGTGATCTGGCCAGTTCGCATGATGAAGCCGTTTCTTTAATATCGTTAGAACTGAGGTATGTAACGTCGTAGAACGGAAGCGTACCAAGCAATGCATCTGGTGCATAAAAGTGTAGACGGCCAAGTAGTTTCCGTTCGCTATCTTAATGCCTTCGTCAAGACGACCATGTTTTTCCATATATTCGGCCGGAATCTGCGAAAATTCGTCTAGAAATTCGACTTGATTAATGTTTTATTCTTTACGCAAGGAGTCTTGAACTTACATTGAACAATGTTTTCCCATGCAGCATCAAGTTCCGGACTTGGCATACCCATAAGCTTATAGTCCTTCGACGACTCTGTTTTAGGAAACATGGTTGGCTCGAATTGAAGAGCATGTCTCAAAGGCGCTGAGATAGATTTAGTGATGTATGAGTGTTGCTATATCATGAAAACCCCTACTGTTAATAACCCCTGCGCCGTGTAGTTTCTCTTTCTTCCACCACATCGAAGTAAGCGTTGCAACAAGCGCAGTGTATATAGCAAGAAAGATGAAAACTCCGGCAGCAATAGATACTTTAGTCTTTAAAGACGTTGAACGTCTTCGAGAACCTATGGTTGTGGCATCGTATAGGAGATCGTCTTGCTCAGAGGCTGATTGAGATGATTCGTCATCTGGGATAGAGAAATATTCTGGCTTCTCAAATACAGCCATTGTGTGGGAGACAATAGATGTAGGAGTCAAGATTGATGTACCGAAGAGGGGAGTGCGTGTTTGAGAGCGTAGAAAAGAATCTTCTTTTCCTTGAGTGAGCGAGTGACGTTGTGAAAGGCATTGCATTCGTGAGCAAGGGTGCTGATTATTGTGCATAAGGTTGCATCTCCACATGATAGTACTTTTCCTGAGAAGATCTGACAACTGCTTGTAGAAGGATTTACTTACTAGCCATGAAAGGCAGCTAGATATGACACACATCTTGCCACGGCCTTATAGAAACACGTTTTCGCAGCGGTCGTCCAATTTAATTATGCGAAGAGAACGAAGGGGTTAACATGGCTCGAAAGTAACTAAATTTATGTGTGAAGCCAAAATCTGCCTATTTTAGCATTTTACATGGCCATTTCACTCCTTGTAGCGGCGGTGGTTGTCAATCATTCACTCGCCATTTTGTTGTTGGACTGTTTCTTTGAGAATATGTGCTAGCTAGGAGAGGCAGCTACATGTCCATTGCATCATGTAGTAAGATATTGAACAATTCCAGAATTTGTCATCGTCGAATCCTTCTACGCAAGTGCTGTTGCAGTGGAGCGAAACGAGCGGTTGGAAGGAATCATGTACTTGAAGATCGTCTTAGGTCATGATTCTCCATCAATAGGATCTTAGGTGCAGACAAGGGACTCAACGTTGACAACGACTTTACTTTGGTGACGTGACGTGGTTGTGGATCTAGGAAGCGAATGATAGTCGTTGATTCTTACTGTTATGCGTGAAATGAGCACCCTTGCGTTCGATGGATTCGTGCCCCGCAAATCGTTCCTCGTTGATATGCAGAGAAATGCGTCCGGATCTGTTTTCGGAAAGTGATAAGTGTGAAGTTGTCGTTAGATTGTGGAATATCAATGAGCATGACTGGCGAAGAAAGAAATGAAAGCACTGTATAAAGGTCTGGCTACCTCCAACCAAGCCTTATCCTTAGCTCTTGCTCATTCTTGAAACTTCAAAATAACAACGTGGATTTGAGTTTCTGTTCGCAGGATTCCCATAACAATTCAATATGCAGATCAAACAGCTGGCACTCGTTGCACCCTTGATCCTATCTTGCGTCTATGGTGCCCCTACTCCAGTCAACGGTATGATGAACCCACTTACGAGTTGTGTGCATGATTAACTGAATACTGAATAGATGCCATCATCTCCCCCAGGGAGTTGGACTCCGACAACATCTGGACTAAGAAGCGTGAGCTAGACTCTGACAACATCTGGACCAAGCGCGAACCAGAGCTTGATTCCGACACTGTCTGGACCAAGAAACGTGAGCTAGACTCTGACAATGTCTGGACCAAGAAGCGCGAGCTGGACTCTGACAACGTCTGGACCAAGCGTGAGCCAGAACTCGATTCTGACAACGTCTGGACTAAGCGCGGCCCTGCTTAAGTGGATCAAAAGATGTGGAACATGCTTCGCCATTGTATAAGCGCAGGGTAACGGGCGGAGTCCATATCCGTTGGATGATGCCGGTAGGGCTTTTGGAGAAGGAGAAATCAAGGAAGTGGGATTATCCAGTGACAGATCGGCATTGGTAGGAATACTGTGACAGATGTTAGTACAGCAAGAAATGCAAATATATCAGGATCGCACAGCACCTGCCTAGCATCCACACTTACCATGCTCTGTTCTTCATGTTCTATCTGGCCTATTGCAACCTACTACCTGCCTTGAGGTATATTACCTTTGGCGAATAACCTACCCTAGCAGATACAACAGGGCAACGCTTGGCTTGATTGATCCTCTTCGTATTCCGACGAAAATTGACCGGTTCGTCTTGCTCCTCGCAGCATACGACTGACCACGGCAGGTGACGACATGGAAACGCTCAATCCGAAAGGCTTTCCATCATGTCATAATGTGCGTATAAAAAATGACGTGAACTCGAGTGTTCGCGGCGTATAGACCCAATTTAAACCAAAATCGCTCCCGCACCTTCTTTCAGAATTGCTTCAGTCTTTCCCCGCGGCGAACTATTCTCGTTATAGATGAACGTTTGGACCGAGTTCGGCTTGACAGCGGTCTTGAAATCACTGCAATACCTTATCGATCAAGAAAAGTTGGAGACTTGAAGATGGTCGTTGGTATCAATTTGCAAGGGATGACGTTGGGTCAGAAAACTAGCGTCGGTTCTTGTGCCTGCCTATTCGAGGTTTACACCCCGCTCGTTAGCTGCTAAGGTAGTATAGACGCATAATCATAACATGAAGAGGCTGATCTCAAGTAACTTTGGAAGTTATTGATTACTTAGGTTAAATGCTAAGTCAGCGCCAAGAAATACACAAGTGAACAGGACCAGAGTCACGTGAGACTCATGGACGTTTCGCGTCGGACTAAGCTTTGAGAAGACGCCAGGGGTTCGCCGATCATCCACCACTTAACCTCAGCCCTCGACATGTCGCTCGATTTCCTTGCCGTTCCGTCTGTGTACGCGCTAATATCCTTTCTTTCGTACACCTCTCAAATTCTATTTCTCTACCTGGAACCCTACCCGCTGGAAAGGAAGCAGCTCATTCGATTCAATGTGCTTCTAGTATGCCTTTTGATAAGTTACACGAGATCAGTCTTTGTAGATCCAGGAGCTGTTCCGCAGAAGAAGAATGGACAAGAGATAGAGAAGGAGGAGGGGCTTGAAAAGAAGCCCGGACAGCCGAGAAAGTGGTGTCGAAAATGCGATGCGGCAAAGGCGCCTCGGTCTCACCATTGCAAGGCCTGTAAAAGGCAAGACCTGATTTCTGATTATCTTCCATTCAAGGCCCTTTCCTTCCCTGGTCTCCAATATATATATTCCTCTATTTCCATCAATGCACACACACAAATCTAACCATAACTCAGATGCGTCCCGAAAATGGACCATCACTGTCCCTGGACCCAGAACTGCGTCTCCCATACAACATTCCCCCACTTCATACGCTTCCTCTTCTACGCAGTAATTTCCATGATATACCTCTCCAAGTTCCTGTGGATCCGGGCTGCCCATCTCTGGGCGAATCGGGACCTCCCCAGCTACCTAGGCCCCAATATCTTCGAAATGGCACACCTCTTCCTGCTTTGCGTCGCCAATTTCTTCACTCTATTCGTCCTGTCCATTCTCCTGATCAGAAACATATGGTGCCTCGCGGTCAACACGACTACAATCGAAGGCTGGGAAATCGAGCGCCACCGGACGCTCGTCCGGCGCGCCCGCCATTTTGGAGGGTTCCTCGAGGGCCCAGACGGCGTGCAGATGCGGATCCAGAAACAAGAATTCCCCTACGACATTGGGATTTGGAAGAATTTCAAGCAGGGCATGGGGACTGGGAATGTAAGTCATGCACCTCTCTCCTTGCCTATTTATTCGTCGGCGTCATTGGAGACCAACACGTATTAACGGCGCGTACATAGATTCTATCCTGGTTCAACCCCCTCGCCCGTACCCCTTCTATATCATCCGGCCTCGCCTTCGAAGTCAATGGCTTCGAATCCCCATCTCTCTCGTGGCCACCCCCCGATCCCGACCGCCTGACCCGCAAAATGCCCAAAGGCATGGAGGGCCCCGAAGAAGCTTTCACCTACCGCGACGCCGGCCTGAATCCCTCAGAGGCATTGGCCGCATTCCGAAAACGACAGGATGCCGATGTGGTGAGGCGGCGGAAGCCGTTTGTGCAGCGCGTCGAGGCCAAACTAGCTCGTAAAGCCACGAGCGAGAACTTGGATGGAGATCTAGACGACGAAGAAGAAGAAGAAGAAGATATTTTTGGGGGAGTAAACGGGAGCAAAGCGGAGGGGAACGAGAGCGGGGAAGAAGGGTGGCGGAACTCGGAGGGCGAGAGATTGAAGGATTTTGGCGTGGATGAGGACGTGGAGTTTTATGACGAGCAGGAGGATGACCTACCATTGAGTCAACTACTGGCCAGAAAGAAGAAGGAGAGGGTCGCAGCACCACAGTAACACATAGCAATCTATAGCATCCCGGCGTTCACAAGCGGCACATCCCATGGCCATCAGGTCCGAAGAAGCATGTCCGAAGACAAAATAGCATTTCATTTCTAGGCGCAGGGCAAAAGACACACAATGTAGCTAGAATCGCATCGTATCGCTAAGGGGATCCCCGGGACTTTAGCTACACGCCGCCCACCCACACCAACCGATAATCTCAAGTCCGCACTTCTTCCCCTTCCCCC
>MU002469.1:0-13100 GCA_010093585.1 Melanomma pulvis-pyrius CBS 109.77
AAAGCGCGTTACAAAACAACAACCCTGCTGCTTACAAATATCTAATTTATCTCTACTACTAGAAATCTGCTAGGGCAACTGAACAGCTCTCTATTTTCAGGCTAGATTATTCCCCTGCCTAGCGCTCACTTTGAGGCGTTTCTGGAGTGGGTCCTAGAAGCTCTTACCACCCTCAGAAATCCACTTTCACAGCCCAGTATTTCTGAGCAACCGAACAGACCCTAAAATAGGCAGGTCGAGTCATTTTATGCAGCCAAGATCGATAGCGCCAGTTGAAACCCGTACCCCTGTCAGCCAAACCGAACAGAAGGCCCATCTCAGCGCCAGAAATCAACTGGGCCAGAGATTCTAGCCAAGACCCCAGAATCTATGGGGAACCGAACAGACCCTTAAGCTTCCGATCGATCTAAGCCGACCTGCGGGACCATATCACGTGCTAGCATCCGCTACCGTAAACCAATCTGCTGGAAAGGATCGGCCAGCGTCTGGAAAGATATTCAGGAACAGGATAAGTTGTGTAAACGGTCATTAAAGCTCATATGTCTAAACTTTCTATGTAAAAGCTCCAATGATGACAGGGAACAGCCACTTGAAATCTCCACACCTGCAAGAACGCCTCTTCGTCTGTCCTGACGAAGTCGAATCCTATACTCCGATAAATGAACGTATTGGGTATCGCACCGAATTTTCGACCAGAAATAACGCCCTTATAGACGAATGTCCTCGCATCCATCCATCCATCCATCCATCCACCATCAACCAACCACCATCAGCCATCAACCATCAACGGTCAGTCGTCACTATCCTGCCTTCCACGTCATTTATACACCTCGACTTAGTCGCCGCGGTTTTGAGTAACTCCATCTCGATTCTCTCGGCGGCACAACTTCCACCTCCTGCGTCACCTCTCTCGTCTGCACGATTCGTTCATGTCCATGGCTCGTCGAGTTCCACGAAAACATGGTCGCCAAGTTCATTTCTTCGTCGTGCTTGCTCCGATGCAGGTACTTTTTCAAATCATCCAGGTGGTATTTTCTCGATTGTGAATGCCGCTGCTCCTCCTGTGACGTGATGTGTGTTCTGAAGTTTTGCTCCCCACTGGGGGTCAGTTTCAACGGCGTGTCCACAAGTGGCTCCTCCCCAGACCGATTGCTGCGCGAGGGCGAACGGGATTTAGACCGGGTGTGTGATTTGCCGGTTGTTTTGGTGCCTGCACTGGTGAGTGCCCCGGACGTGCTCAGGGAGTGCTTCGGAAGCACAATGGGGGCACCGCCGTTTGGGTTGGCGAGCTCGAATTCGGTGAGAAGGGTGCTTGTGTGCATAGTCTGCAGGGCGTCTATGAAGCGATTTGTACGAGGAATTGTAGCGAGTAGGACTGAAAGATGGATCACGCAGCTGTTTGGATTAGCGAATACGCCAAGAGGGAAATTGAAGACTACGCGTACAGTCCCCATAGAACGTTGCCAAAGGAGTAGACTAACTCTGTCAGTACTTGCAATTCAGTTGATGATATAGTACATACATGTCACATCGTCTTGGTGAACGTGCCGCGCTACTGACACAAGCTGAACAATGCCAAAGCAGCAAACACTGTTCTTGTCAGCGACCTGTCTAAGTGTGCGTCCATAGACTTACCGGGTACTTACAATAAGCGTGAGCCAAAGAGAATCATAACGGTTGTGCGTTTGCCAGTATCCATGAGAAGCCGGGATAGTGTAGGAAGGATCCATGTTGCGAGCAAAGCATCTGTAAGAATGTTGAAGATTATAATTGGGTATAGTAGATTCCCACGGGAGGGACATTGCGCAGGAACGTAAGTCCAAGGGTGAGGTAATGCACACTGGAACGCAATTGCAAAGATCGAGAAGATGGCCCAACAGGCTACGAGGGCAAGCACAAAGAAGAATGGACGAGGCTCTCGCGGCGCCACGCGGTGACTCAGTAGTATAACAGATGTCTTTGCTGACATCATGGCAAGGACACCAGTGAGTTCACATGCCCACATCATCTAGTCCATGGTCAGTTCTTGCGATGGGAGCCGACCACGGAAAACCTACCTTGTAGAACTTATCGAGACCACTCGCGTCGACCTTGGCCATGCGCTTTCCCAGGCCTCCATTTGCGGAAACATGGGCGAATATCGAGCTTATGGTGGCAAATACCTACGATCTCAGATTAGCAGATAGCTCCGAGCAACATGGGAGGCACAACTCACAGCACCAAGCAGAAAAGCACCATCGTCGACCTGGAAGCGTAGCCTCTGCTTCCAGGCAAGGCCGAAGCGAATGATTGCAATTATGAAGGTAATGAAGATCCAAGAATACGCGACGATGATGATGATGGGGCCTCGGTCGTCCCCACTGAGGCGGTGGAATGGCTGCTTAGCCCCAGTTCCAGTGGACATGGCGAGGTCAATACTCAGACGGTAGGATGCATGACACGAGAACCGAGTGACATTAAGTGAGTGGCAGTAGTCCGCGGGGTAGCATTATGAGGCGCTCGCAAAGGCATGCGCGCGAACGAAGGGATGGCGATGGAGAGAAGACTTTGGAAGTGCTTGTTTCAGCTCCGCAAAGGCATTCGGCAGCTGACCCGAAGGGACGGCCAAAGGCTGCGGGAAGAACAATGCTTTTTGGCAGAACCATGCGGCATCCATAGGTAATAGGTCGGCAGTGGTGGCCAGCTGGGGCGGATGTCGCGGCGCGACGAGCTTGACCGCAAGAGTCCTAGATTGTGGTTGCGGATGTGTGTGGAGGTTGACATCTGGAGCCATAAAGGAGACGACGTGGGATGCTTGGCGGGGACAGCCCCAGGAGACGCCCGGGATTGGCTGGCTGTGGCTGCCAGTGGCTGCATTCGGCCCCGGGAGCGGCACGCGAGGCAGGGCCCGTGACGCTCAGACCGGCCCCCACCCTACCTCCCTCCACAGCCGTCCCGCGACCACCAGCGGAGGATTGCGGAGGATTAAAATTGCCGTGTCTCTCTCTCGCAGCAACATCCCACGCGTCGCCGACACCAGGGCCCGCATGGCGCCCTCGCACCCGGAGCCGCCTGGCCTTCGACACGCCAGAGACCACCCGCCCTTGTACTGGAAACACAGGCGACCTCCACACCTGCGCCTTCACAGCCCGTGGCTGATGGCATCAGCACGGCACTGCGGTGGAGCGCCATATGCAGAAACACTCACGCCTTCGGCGTCGGCACATGGCAGATGCTCCAGTCCGATTGGAACGGCACGCCCGTCGCATCGTTCGCGCTTCATCATCCAGTCTGGCCGCTCACCGACTGCTCGGTTGCAGCATGTGTGAGCCGGCGGGCCTGCGCCTGATTCGCACTGGCGGACGGGGGCGGACGGGGGCGCAAAAAGAGCGTCCATGCCCGTCGACAAATGGTCGTCTGCGGCGGCTCTTGACTCTTGTTGAGCGCCGTATCCTGCAGCGCCTGCATGAGCCCTTGTCGAGAAATCACCCGGCTGCTGGGGTTTGCCAATTTCCCCGCCACCGCAGCAGACCGCTCATCATGGTATATAGAACCTGGGAAATCTTTTTTCTATTGGACTCTGGTGTAATCCTGCTGTTCCACTGCGCTGGAACCCAGACTTTGTCCACTTTGCACGAGCGATCATGGCGATAGAGAGCAAGGACATCGAGCTAACAGCCAACGAGCGGTCGGGGCAGCTCGACCAGGATGACATTGCAGCCCAAGAAGCTGTTGAGGATGCGCGCAAGGCTGCCCATGGGCAGTCGGGGGGAGCTCTCGAGGTATGCGTTCCAATCCTGGTGGCCCCATGGCGTTGACTAGCACTCATTTCTTTGGATAGAGGTACATCAACATGGTCTCAGCAGTCAATTTTTCTTTCATCCTACAGTGCTCGTGGGAAGCTGCTGCGGTGACCTTCCAATTCTCACTAAGCAATGGTGGGCCCGCGTCGATTCTGTATGGATCTATCTTCGCAGGGCTGGGGACCACTCTCGTGGCCACCTCATTAGCCGAGATGGCGAGCATGTAAGCCTCACTTTTTGTGACATTGCCTCATCTCCATCCTCAACTAACAATGTTAGGGACCCGACGGTCGGGGCACAATATCGGTGGTCTGCTACCTTTGCTCCAAAGTACAATCGCTTCTTCGGACTCATGCAAGGCACGTTCTAGTCTCGCCTATCTCACTATACCGTCATCTTTGCAGCATCAGTGGTCTAATTTTATGCAGGATGGATAACGGTATTCGCTTGGATCTGCTCGTGTACTTCCAATCCCGCACTCATCTCAAATGTGCTCGTTGGTCTGATCACATTCAACAACCCTGAGTACGTCCCTGCAAGATGGCACGTCACGTTGATCATGTGGGCTATCACCATATTCCCCTTCCTGGGCAACTTCTGGTTCAGGAAGCTTCTCAATCCCCTGGAAGCTGTGGGCGCCATTTGCCACGTAGTCTTCTTCATCGTGAGCATCGTCACTCTGGTCGTGCTGGCTCAGCGAAGCTCGGTTGACTTCGTCTTCAACACTTTGACCCACGATGCCAGTGGTTGGACGAGCCCCGCAGTAGCTTGGGGACTGGGCCTCCTAAGTGTAACATATCCCTTAACCGGTAAGTGTTTCTGTACACCTCTCATGCTACTTCAAAGCTCCCTTCAGCTAACACAGTGTAAGGTTTCGATGGCGTGTTGCACATGTCCGATGAAGTCAAGAAAGCCCGCATTCGCATTCCTCGCTCTATGATTACATCTGTGGTTCTCAACGCCATCATGCAATTCGCCTACATGCTCACGGTTCTCTTCACCCTTGGCGACATCGACGTTGTATCCGCAGATCCTCTGCCGATCATCCAAGTCTACTACCAGGCCACCGGTTCCAAAGCTGCCACGAACCTATTTGTGATTATGATTGCTATTATCATCTTCATCGCTTTCTTCAACGTCTTTGCCTCAGTGTCGCGGTTACTCTGGGCTTTCTCCCGCGACAATGGTTTACCGTTCTCGCACGTATTCGCTAAAGTTCACCCGACCCTCAGGATGCCTATCAACTCCTTGATTTTGATTGGTACATGCCTGATGCTCCTCGCCCTCATCAACATCGGCTCTAGCACTGCCTTCAATGCCTTCATCTCTCTCCCCGCGCTCGGGCTCTACATATCATACTTCTTCCCCATCTTCTTTATCTTCATCCGCCGCATGACCCGCTCTCAGCCCATCCCATACGGGCCATTCAAACTCGGCGTTTTCGGTCCATTCATCAACCTGGGAGCGATGTTGTATATTATCTTCATCGTCATATGGATGCCATTGCCGTCGTTCTTGCCCGTCACTTCGGAAAACATGAACTACGCAGGTCCGTTGATCGGGGCCGTGATAGTGGGCGCTTTGGCGGATTGGTGCATTACCGGGCGCAAGCGATTCCAGATTCCGATCGCAAGAAATAGACCTGAATGATTAACGACTTGAAGAAATGGAGACGAAGATTTGCAGGGTTTCTTGAGAGGCGCGACTATGTTCAACGACACGCTACGAAAAGAGACTCCTTGCCTCTACGGTACATCATATCATACGAAATGCCCCATATATAGACCAATTAGCCAAACAAATAGACATAACAATGATTTATTTACCGCTCTTAGTAGTATATCGGTTCAAATATCGGTTCAATACAAGTCCCCTTCCACCCCCCAAGCTCGGGTCGCAGCGACATCAAACGCAGGGACGCGCAAGGGGGGATCGGAAGGCAGTAATTCGTCGGAAAATCCTCTGTGCGGTTCTTTGAGAGACAATATGAAAGACAGACACTAAGTAGCTGAAAGCCACTCTTTGGGCCCTGTGCACCGCGCCAAGCACGGGCCTTTGTCTTTCATCGTCCCTCTCGTACACGTCGCCAGATAGGCCCCAGCCCCGAAACACCTCTCCATCTCGCAGGCCTTATGACCAATAATTTCCATATGGAACCGCAACTCTCAAGATCACGCGAATGTCAACGCTCAGACCCGCCCGACCTGGGCGAGACATTGGAGCCTATATCAGAAAGGCAGAGGCTCCCCCATGCCAGCGGATCTCAACCACCACCAGAGTTTTGGGACAACTTATCGAAGATCTGGTTGACCAAGCGAGCTTTGAGAGAGCTGGATCGAAGAAACATCCAAGCTGCTCGAAGCTTGCCTCGTGCACGAGCAAGTGTGCCGGACACTCGAAACTTCATCGCCGAGTCGAGGAACTCGAAAAGCATAAAGCTTTTTGCTAGCCGCGGTGGTCCAGATCTGTCGGACCTGAGGAACGTATGTATTTCAACACCATTACAAGTTTGCGCTGAAGCTGACGACGCTCATTAGTTCCCCGCGCCTATTTATTCCTTGGGCCACACGATGAATTCGAACCATGTGCAAGTTCAAAGCTTAGATCTCGGTCCAACAACCACAACAACAACAACAAAGACCACTGGTGTTTATGACCGTGCCTTCCTACAACACCTTGTTGATCACAAAATCTATCCCTCGAATCACATACATCCGGATGGCAGTGTACATGCGAAGCCAACAAATTGGAAGGATATCCATCAAAGATTGACACAACCTCGGCCTTCTCTTTCAGGATCCAGGTTCACTGATGAAGACTACGAAAGATTCCTCCTGGCTGAGAACAGCGCCCTCAAAGAAAAGCAAGTGTCAGAGTCGGTAATTCCCTTGATTGAAGGCAAAACCAGGAACCCAAAATGCCGCTCAGGAGGAATCCCGTTCACAAACCTTCATCCTCTAACGGACGGCACGCTCAAACCCGGAAATCCAGACATATACTACGGCGCACGCCCAGAACAGCTCAGTCGAAAAGTTCGCGACGATCTTGAAGGCCAAATTATCCCTTCAACACAGCACGACCTTCCAATAGCGCCAAATTTCTTCTTAGAGGTCAAGGGGCCAGATGGAGTGCTAGCAAGAGCTAGGCGACAAGCTTGCTATGACGGAGCCTTGGGAGCAAGAAGCATGCACAGTCTACAGTCATATGGACAAGACAACCTAGTTTACGACAATAATGCTACTGCTATCACATCGACCTACCACGGAGGTAATCTCACGATGTATGCCACCCACGTTGCGCAACCAACGAGCCCTGGAGGCTGTCCAGGGTACCACATGACTCAATTACGATCTATCGCTATGATCGACGGCCGAGACGCCTTGCGGAACGGACTAATAGCATACCGGAATGCGAAAGAATGGGCGGAAGAACAGAGAAATGAAGCCATTCGGCAGGCGAACGAGAGAGCAAAGCGCTTGGAAGCTGGAACACCAAATGGTGGTGCAAGCGGCAATCCAGCTTTAAGCTTCGTGACTGTAGTGACAGAGGCAGAGGCAGAGGCCCAAACCGTGAGTCATGTATCTCGGACGTCCTTGTGCGAAGATTCTAATGCACTAGGGGACTTTCAGGAATCCGATATTTCGAAGGAGGATGAACTTGCGGATCACAAACTCCCGGCCAAACGTCCACGCGAAGGTTCAACCCACCAACAGACCCCGCGAAAGCGGCATAAGCAGATGTTTCTAGCGGCGCCAGACACAACGATGGATCTGTCGTAGTTCCTGATTCTCTGAGTTCTGCGGCGAGCAGTGTGACTACTACTGAGCAGAGCTGGAAGGTAGTCGTGGACGAATTTCCAAGTTTCAATATCTAAAGGACAAGATATTCCAAAGGAGCAGGATGATGATCGTGCAGATGTGTGGATATACTATGACTGAGGCTAGTGTAAGTGAGAGATGCAAGAAATGGAGGCGGTAGATGGTGGCGACCCGTGAATTCTTTTCATCATTGATAGCAGATACCCTTTAGTACTCGAATTCTACTTCTATTTCGGTTTCGGACCCGAGGCACTATCCTGTACTGTGAGCAGCACGACAGGACCCTAAACAACTGCCACTCTTCCACATTTCTACAGCGGAAACTCGTGGAATTAGATGATTTTTTTTTATAGCTGGCCCCGGAATTGGCGACGTGGTAGAGAGTACTTTCAAGGATGCATCATGTCGGTCGCTGGCACCGACATGAGTGCTATGGAAGAAGACATGGTTTAGGTCCAGTCATCGGGCAGGACACAATAAGCGCGGACTGCTTCCAGGCCGGACCGTACTTTGCCTAGGAAAATTCTCCGCTGGTTCTTTTCCTGGGTAGACATTTTGCCGTCGTCCTCTAGACTAGATGTAGCACGAGGTAGGAGTCTCCGATCTTGCCTACTGAACCATCGCGGGGTAATCAGAAGTAGAAGATGACTCGAATGGGTGCCTGAGGAACTCTACTTGCCCGAAAAAGAGAGTCTTATGGCTGGGCATTCTGCCCTCTCTCGAGAACGTGCTTGGCATTATAGGTGCTGAGCCGCAAATGCCTATTCCGCTCATAAGTCCCATCGCGAGAACGATGGCTGTAAGCGCGCAGGTTACTTTGGTCGACTTCGGCCCTGAATGGAATATGTAGAGGAAGGCACAGTTCAAAGTCGCCTCCGCATCAAGTGCTTGCTTCAGAATACCAATGCAGAACATCTATCAGATAGTCATGGCCCATCCAAGAGAGAGGAAGATGGATGGGACATAAGCGAATTCCTTCTACCAAAAGTAAAGGCTGGGAGATGGTGTGAAATAGTATTGTCACTTGTTCGAGATATTCGTAGGAAATCGCCCTTCGGCTCAAACTGGCATACATTTAGGAAGTAGCTATTCTACAATTCTTATACCCATCTTCAAAAAGAAAACAATCGTCTACTACAGGCAACTGCCGGTGACGCAATAGAGCCCGGGCGCCAAGTCCCCACCCACACTATGCTCAATTATACCCCAAAATATCCCAAGCTCGACTCACCGCACAACTCGCCACAAAAACCAAACAAACCTCACTCACCTCTTGTATATATATTTCTTATTTAAGAAGATCTTTCATCGGAAACACAGGAGAAAAAAAAACTCGGCTTGTCCGTTCGGGTGGGCGCCTTGCAACTAACTTAGGATGGGGCTGACACGCAAGGGGCGGTAGTTCGAATGCCGCGGTCAGCACGGCGGGTCGAGGTTTTCCTTCTTTTTTGTTGTTCTTTTTTATTCTTTTGAAGTTTACTGTCGTCCCCCCAACAACTATACAGGCTGATAACGCCCCATCCCGTCTGCCTACATAAAATTTCCCTCGTACCAGCACCCCGAGCACACATATTCCCAAAAGAGTTACAATTTGAAGGGCCTGGGGACAAATAATATACTTGATTGCGACAGCTAATGAGTCTGTATGGGCATCTCAAAGACTTGGTGCGCTCTGCTCTGCGTACTGATTTGTGCGTCACTCAGGCGGGTTATAGCGCACACGTCCCTACTTGATAGCACGAGGCATTGCTCAATGTTTCAAAGGAATCCATTGCATACGATTGTGCAGTAAGTTATATTTATCTCGTTGCAGGACGCATTTTCTACGGCAATGTACATATTTCTATTGTAAATCTTCAGATCAAGAACCTAAAAATATGTGCCACTGTAGTGCAGTCTCTACCGACATGAAAATTTATCTGTAGAGTTTCCCCTCACCACATTTCCGATTGCTATCATCGGTACCTTGCGGTCGTTGGGCCTTGTTATTTATATTTACAACGTTTGAGACGGCAATCGAGAACGCAATAACCCCTCTATGAATTTACTCACCTACCCCCAAGTCAGTGTTTCTTTTTGTAAACTTGGGCCCGCGACTCCCTAAAATGACTACGAAAAGGATTTGGCAACACCGTTCATCACCCAGCTTAGAAATTCTCCCACCCGCCAAGCGAAGACGTCGGCAAGACTCTGTACTAAGACCTCAGAATCTTCTGGTACTGTAAGCCTGTAATGACCAAGGAAAATCATTCAAGAGCCTGCGATGGTGGAGCCGTCTGGCGAGAGGATGGGTCCGGGATTTGAGATGTGCGCCCAAAGGTATTGATTTGGACCTTCGGTCGTCAAGGAGTACGTGTGAACTCTGGTCACAGGCGGCCATGGGCCTGCGGATGCGTGCTGATCTGCTGAAGCGGACACTCTTAGATCTACAGATGAGTTCTGTCTTGCTGAAACAGGTGATGGAGGTCCTGTGGATGTATGTAATTCTGTTAAAGCCCCCGAGTCCTTCGTACCCATGTCTATGCCGCCTCTTTCGGAAAGGGGCCGTAGAAGCCCCAGAGCACATTCTCCGGATACTGCAGGCTCATTCTCTGCGTCAGTAATTGACTACACTTCTTCCTTTAGCTTGACTATTTTAGCGCGATGAAGATGTGCCGTGGGTTGTGGTCGAAGCTGGTCTCGGGCAGCGGGAGGAATGCGAACGTCGACTTGGATGTTGAGGCGGTCAAGAACCTTAGCCCTGCAGAGCTGGAGATTGAGACGAGTAGGGTTCTGTGAGAGGGGGGGACTAGATGATGAGTATACCTGCGAACCGGGCTCAGACATGACAGCGAGGATTTTGTCCTCGTCCCCGTCCTCGTCCTCATCTTCATTATTGACATATGACGTGTCGTCTTCGGGCGCTAAAGCATTAGATACAGCACCGATTCAATCAGTAACCAATTGTTGTCTGGAGTCCGGCAGGGCTGCAGTGCTGCGTGAGTGAAGTTCTGGGCGCCTTGATCGAGGCTCGAGGTCGTCGTCAAAGGATTGCGTAGGCGCCTGGTGCGAGAATTCAACGTCGGATGATTTGGGCTTCATCTGGTAACGAACTCCAGCTCTGCGATGAAGAGAGTTGTTTTGGTTGGGATCTACTTTTTCTTGTCGTCATGGCCGGGCACGTGGTGGGGCCGGAGATCCGTCGGAATTATTATTGGCACTGCTTCCTACTATAACGAGCATTACTTTAAAATTTAGAGAACAAGTATTTCCGTCCTATAGAGGTAGAACTCTTGTTCTTTGCATTGGTGCGAAGGGAAGCTCGACAACACGCCAAGATAACATTAACTGCAATTCTAACCCCCCTCCCCCCACCCCAACGACTTCTACCCAGAAGGACACATTTGGCACTCTTGCTGAAGTATATACATATAAGCTAGATTGCACCTCAATAAACCCAATGACTTCAGCGGGCGCTTTCTATCCAATCTGATATGTTACGGCTACAGTCATTAATAGCAAACTCGGCCTCCTCTCTCCTACTTTCTCTCGTAGTTTGCGAGCCGAAGTCTAAAGCATCCATGTGAGAGCCTTCGTATTTCTTGCCACCACCAGTACGCGAACTATCAAAGGGTGGCGAGCGGAGCCCTCGCAGTCTTAGAAGCTCCCATCCTGTTCGCTTCCAGTCGTGTCTCCTTGCTCCAGTCAATAATGTTTCGGACGCACTTGCAGATTTTCAGGAAATGTTTAGGCGAGGTTAAAGCAAGGCGTAGATGCGGATGCTCCAAGCCTTTGATCAGTGGCTACCCACAGATTGCATAAAAGTGCTATTACCTTTCTGAATTGCGGTATCTATATAATAGGTTCCCTAGGAGATTCTTTCGGTCTGAGCCAGTAAAACAGGTCAGTGCAACTAAGTCAGCGCAATATGACGATACAAATGATTCTAAGTCATCGATGAGGTGCGTGCGGAATCCAGTAGAGACAGTGGGTAGTAACGTGATAACCCTATTAGTATATTGTGTGCGATCCATCTCTAGCGCTGATCTTGTGTGATATCTTGTCGTAATAGGATCGTTGTAAAGATAGCTATCCGATCGGTAGCAACTCCTGTCTGTCTGCGAAGACTTCAGCCAGTTGTAGATCAAAGTGTGCACAGGATCGGCTGGATCGACAAACTCTCTGAGGTACGAGGCTTATGCGTGCTGGGAAACCCGGGGCCTGGGTTGTTGGAAAGTGCTCTGTACTATCTATTAGTGATTGGCTTGCGTGAGAGATTTATCTTCATCCCTTGGTGGCGTCGACCTGTCTTTCCGCTGAAGGTTGCAGTGGCTCCTCTCGGGGGAGATCTCTACTCTTTAGAAGTTGCTCTCTGGGGTTTGGCAAGGGTTCGGTAACTGCGATGAATATAAGGCATTGGATAGCTTCACTTTGGGAGTATCACGAATCACAGCACTCGAGAAGAAAGAATGTAGAACGAAAGGACGGCACCAGGCCTGCATTAATGAAAATCAAAAAGCAAAAACAGAAACAAAAAACAAAAACACGAAGACGAAGACGCTCGTTAATAAAAATATATACAAACAATGAAGCGTGGAAACTGAACTACAGAAAACATCTACTCGCGCTCGGATTCCTCCGAATCCGGCGTCTCGACCTGCTTGGGGGCAGCGGCAGGGGGCTGCTGGGGGCCGCCAGCAGGCTGCTGCTCCAAGAGCTTGCGGCCTGCTTCCAGGCGCTTGCCGCGCACGGCATTCCCCTTGTTGTTTTGGCCCTTGCTGCCGGCCCGCAGGTACGGGTTGTCGACGAGTTGCGCCAGAGTCAACCCGCCCTGGAGGGCGTCGTTGCACAACGACTTGTTGCGGCGCAGCAACTTGCAGATGCGCTGGAGCCGCGTCTCGACACAGTTCTTGCTGATGTCGACAAGGGAGCCGCGAACGGCTTCCTTGTGGTAGATCTGGTAGCGGCTCCAGCCTCGCTCGTGTACCGCGCACGCCTTGTCGAAGATGTGGTGGGCCGTAGCCTCCAAGTCGTCGGGGTCGAACGCTTTCTTGACGACAAAGCGATCGTAGTGCGTCGACTTCAAGCCGTCCGCAAGATCCGAGTTGGCGATCATGGCGTCGTAAATTCTCTGGACCCAGAACTCACGACCGTGCTTCCTCACCCAGGCCACATTCGGGTCCCTCTTGAGCTCACCACGCTCCTTCTTCCGGTGCGCCTTGGCTTCCTCGCCGGACCGGAACTTGCCCCGAAAGGCCGGGTAGATGGGCGTAACCGGGTTGTCGACGGGGTCATCTGGATCCAGAGTGATCAAGGGCACGTAGACGACGGTGGGCTCAGGGGTCCCGCCCGTCGTGGCAGGGAAGGAGAGGTCGCTGAGGAAGTCGACAGGGTCATTGGCAGCGGTGACGATAGAGAGGTCGCTAGTGACAGCACCACTGGCAGAGGGGATGACAGAGAGCTCGCCGGACAAGTCGCCAGGGAAGGAGAGGTCGCTGAGGAAGTCGGCAGGGTCGTTGGC
>MU002470.1:0-13081 GCA_010093585.1 Melanomma pulvis-pyrius CBS 109.77
CATCCTCCCACCCCGCAATCCCCGTCCCTTCTCCTATACACCGCACACACCACGCAAGACAGCACTCCTCGCACCCCACAGCGCCGTACCGCGGCGGCAGCACGCACCGACACGCCTCGCACGCGCGCGTCGCGTGCCACACCTCGGGACACCACATCCTCAGCTGGTGCCGCAGCAGCGCCTGCTCGCACGGCTTCTTGAGCCGGACGACCAGGTCGCGCAGGAACGCCGCGTGCCAGCGGTCGCTATGCTCCTTGAGCAGGCGGTCCGTCTTCTTGAACGCAAACAGGTCCAGCACCAGGTCGCGGATCCTATCGCCCGAGGCCGATTCGGGAATCTGGTCGTACAGGATGCGCGTGTCGCTCGGCGTGAGCACCGAATTCGTGCGGTCCGCGCATTCGGCGAGCGTGTCCAGCACCGCGTTTCGTAGGCCCTCGAAGCAGAGCCGGTCGCCCAGGATCCAGAGGTGTAGTAGCGTGTAGTAGGCTGGTCGTCCGTCTTTGAACGGGACCGGGGTTATGCGGCCGGTGTAGAGCCATGCTACAGCCAGTGTGAAGATTTCGACGCTGATGTCGGGTAGGGAGATGGATTGCGTGCTGGTTTCGAGGAAGGAAGATGTGAGGGCTGCGCGGAAGTAGGGGGATTGAGTGGTCAGGAGGGATGTGTGGAGGAGAAACCGTGTTGGTGTTGGAGCGGGGCCGATGAGGAGCTCGCAGGTTGTGGTGAAGTTGGTGGCGTCTGCGCTGGGGGTAGGTTAGCTATCACTCATGGACGCTACGCTATGGTCAAGGTTGTGCGGGAAGGAGGATGCGATTGTCCCTTGTGTACCAGTAGACTTGGTCGGGGACGAGGGCTTCAACGTACCGAAGACTCCGCCCCGTCGACGTATAAGGCGGCGGGAGGGTAGTCGGAATGGAGTTGCTGCGGACCAGCTGGATGCTATTGGCGCGGGCCATGTCTTCCAACTCTTCTTATTCTTCCAAACGGCTCCTATCTTTTTCTCTGCTCTTCTCGACTTCTAAATTCACAAATAAACAGATAGCCAAAAGAAGTGACAACCGGAATGATGGTGCTAGCGAACTTCAAGAGCACAGCAGCAGCACGTCCCCAATTTGAGTACCAAGATATGCCCGCCCGCGTGCAGCCATCCCTTGGCCGAGGAATGCACGAGGAATGTATCTCAAGCTCCCCATCCTCCGTATCCGTGTTCTCTGTTGTCCTGCGCGCGGATGCGGCGATGCTCCTGCTGTCTTTGTTTTGTTTGTTAAGCAGCTAAAAATTCGCCGGAAGCGGCGAGCACAAATGGACAGCTCACACCCCCAACAACCACGTTTGACAGATGAAAATGTGTTTGAACTTTATGAGATTGTCGAGGAAAGTAGCTCCGCAGAGCTGCTCGCCTACCTAGGTATACATAGAACCTGAGACTGAGACAGATTACCGAGACGGTGCAGCCCACCTCCAGCCACCACCTCTTAAAGTCTTCTGATGAAATTCCGAGATCCTAGCCGACTAGGTCTACTTTGTATACCGGTGTGAATAGAAATCGCAAGAGCCCACGGATAAAAACCAAAGCCCATAATCCCGATCCCTTCGCGCCATGTTATATGCACTGCCATTTTTATGAAGCAATCAAGTAGATCGAAGTTGATCCACTCAATGCCAAGATACCACTGCCCTCAAGGTGAACGGTAGATCCGAAGGTTTGAGTAGAGGCGCTACACAAACACTCAATTCGATGCTGGACTCGACTTTGGGTTAGCTTAGAAGTTCGACCCATTTGTGCTTTTCTAGTCTCTCACCGAGCCGAGAACACAGCTTGTCGTGTGTGTAGATATCTCACCCTCAGATTCTGTGCTTCTCTGACTCTGTGGTGTGTTAGCGTTCCGAGGAGCTTCAATAGTGTTGGTCTCCTCCTCACCAAGCCGAGAATATAGCATATATAAAGCCATCTGGTTACACTCCTGTGTGCCAGTGATGGTGACAAGACGCTCGTTGCTGTTGTCAGTGGGTTCATTGATCTTGATGACGCTGCCGCTGAGCTGGCGAATTTCGTTGATCTTCGCACCGCCCTTGCCAATGATGGCACCGACCATGTCGTTGGGGATGAAGATTTGCTGGGTCAACGGCGCACCAGGGATTGCCACGGGAGCTGCATTCGGGACCCCGCCGTGTGCAACAGGAGCAGCAGGATGGTGCCCTCCATATGGGGTGGCCTGTTGGGGTCCAGGGCCGCCGTAGTGGGCGCGAGCAGGCGATCCAGCTCCGTAAGGCATGTTGGGTTGTCCATAAGCTTGCTGCGGTGGCTGTCCTCCCTGGAGATAGGGGACACCATGCGGGTTGACAGGCGTCCGCTGCGGGTTGTTGTTCTGGCGACGGAAATTATCCGGATGGGCGTATTGACCTCCAGCAGGCTGGGGCACGTATGGCTGGACAGACATGCCACCTGGAACTACATTCGCAGCAACACCGCTACGAGTAGCATACTGAGAGGCAGCCGGACCACCGAATCGCTCCGTGAGCTGTTCAACTAAAGTTTGGGCGACATAGTAGACAGCTATGTGAACCGCATCGGCGACACCAAGCACGACAAGCGAGCGCTCGCCAGAGTTGGGGAGCATGGTATCCGAAGCATTTAGCTTCGCATTTGATGCCTCCTGAATCTCGCGGATGCGAACACCGCCCTTACCGATGATTGAGCCAATGAGGATGTGGGGGATGAGGAGGCGCATGGGATATGCCTTTGAGGTCGAGGTAGAAGGGGTCTCGATGTCCTCCTGGTTGAGAGTGCGGACGATGAGACCGAATGCCTGAAAGGTGTTAGTCTATATGCTTTGAAATGTAAAAGACGAGGGAGCAACCTTTGATACAGCATCTACCTGGCCGCTCACAGTCAGGATGCGCTCGACAGCGCCGCGAGCATAGTCGCTGACAGTGCACTTCGCACCCGACATGCGTCGAATCTG
The DNA here is from genome assembly GCA_010093585.1 of Melanomma pulvis-pyrius CBS 109.77. Taxonomy (NCBI): domain Eukaryota; kingdom Fungi; phylum Ascomycota; class Dothideomycetes; order Pleosporales; family Melanommataceae; genus Melanomma; species Melanomma pulvis-pyrius. The sequence continues at coordinate 2,967 of MU002470.1, forward strand.
GGTGACGTTCTCGCCTCCCTTGCCAATGATGGTTGCGGCCTCGCTCGTACCGATGACTGCGCGGAGATGGAGCCAGTTTGTCTCGTCCGTGTGCTGAGCGTGCGACATAGGACGGCCGTTGGCGCCAGACGTGGACTGGATTGGCTGAGTCTCGAGGATAGAATTGGCCGATGGGGCGTCCGGGATGACGGTGTCCGTCTGGATGTCGTGAGCGCCATTGTGGGTGGCAACGTCGGCATCTGCGATGCTGTCTGGCTTGACGTGGTCGACCTTGATATCCTCGGCAGCAATGCTCTCTCCCTTTACGGGCTCGGCAGTATCAATATCCTCGGGCTCGTCCCTGACCATTTTGTCGAGAGCCGGTCGCTTGGCATCAGGCTGGTCATTCGCACCGGCGGGCGACGACGGCTCCTCCAGAGGCCGCTTGGTCGACGAAACTGCGATGGTAGGGGAAGCAGACATGATTCCTATTTGATGAGCGTTGCAACAGGTATAGAAGCTCTTCACGTTCCAGAGTGCTCAAGCGAACTGCTGAGATTGATTCAATTGTCTTCGATTCTTCGCCACGTTATGTACAGCAGGGGCTGTCAAAGAAAACGTGCTGGTGCTGGCGGTTGGATAGGGAGCGCGACAGTGTGCGGTTGGAGGGAGCGTGGAGATAGGGTCGTCGGAAGCTGGGAGTTGGGCTTGGAGAGCGTGTAAGTGTGGTGGGTGGTCGGAGAAGCGACTGCTCGATGAGCGAGACGTCGCTAGTGCTTGTGCAGGTGAAGCGGAGTGTCGGAGGGGGCGTGTGAATGTTTTGTGGTGGAGGTGTCGAGTAAAGAGAATTGGCCCAAGGAAAGTTCGCTCGCCAAACCTTGTGGAGGAGCAAGTCGGTCTCAGGCGAGAGCAGGCTCGAGCGTGCGTAGACTTCGTCAAAGCGCGCGAGACAACTAAAGGGGAAGGGGAGTTCGAGCGTGCTACGAAGAAGGAGGCAGATGGGGAGGAGAAGGGTTGGTTGATGTGGAGAGGAAGTCGCCGTCGTTGCGTCGTTGAGATTTACCTAGTCAGACTAGCGCCTTGGCACATCATGTGACCAAGAAGACATGCGCGCCCGATTACTGCATGTAATCGCGAGTCTCTCACCACGTCAACTTCATCTGCATAGGTAGGGAGAAGGATAACTACGCGAGAAAAAGAGAAGGAGGAGGACGTGCAAGTGCCGTTGTCCCACAGTTCATCGCGCCTTCAAGAAAAACTACGCCCTCCTTAAATCTGGGACAAGAACACCGAATCGACCCCATTCTTTCGTCTCTCGCCAGGCTCGCTCTATTCCATAATAAATTCTCCAAGAAGTGGAGAAGCGGGGAATCTGCCACATCTTCAAAATGGCTCAACCGCAGATTGACACTCTCGTCAACATACGGCAATATGCCACTGAAAGCCGCGAGTTGCACGCAGAACAGATGGACATTGACGCGTCTAGCACTGAAGCTCGACTCGAGCACACGGTGAAGGAGCTGCAGGCACGCGTGCGAGAACAGCAAGTTGCCCTGGAAGAAGTATGCGGCCATTTCCCAAATCACTCTCTCCGTTCATGCGCTCATCGCGTTACAGTTTCGCGCCTCTTCTAAGAATGACCTGCACAAGGCTGCATATGCCTCAGAGGATCCACGCGAGAAGCTCAAGCAATTGATTGCGGTCAAGGATGCGTACAAAAGCCTCACGCCCGTTGCACCGTTCCTACCAGCCAAAGGTTCTGTCCTCCCTGCGCTTTTGGCGACGAGAACTCTACAGCAAAACATCCAAGGGACCAAGGAAGCCATCGCCAGCACACAAGAGCAGATCGTGAAGACAGAGACTACGCTCCGGCGAGAAGAAGCGAACCTGCACGATGCCAATCTTATTACCAAGACCATGGAGGATCGAATCGAGAGGCTTGGTGCACACCGTAAGGACAGGTCTCAAAAAACCCCCGATCAGCTTGCAAAAGAGATGATAGAAGCAAAGCAAGCTCAGAAGGCTGACTACGAAGAGGAGATGCGGCGACTGGGACAAGCCTTTGAAGACTTTGTAAATGATCATTTGGCTGCTATGCTTGCTGCCGAAGAGCTGGGTGGTCCTGTTGTTGGCGACATGCTGGACGTGGAAAACGATACTCTCGCAGCGGGGTTCACAAAGAAGGGAAAAGCGAAGTCCACGAGGAAGCAGGTCTCTGACAAGAGGCGACAACGGAAGATTGACGAAATCTGGGGCGACAACGCTGTCGCTGTTGACGACGATGAGCCATTGACAGAGGCGGAAGCCGCCGATAACGAGATGCGAAAGCTCATCGAGAATCTTTTTGCGACACTGACGGGACCGGGAGGTAGTAGAGCCTACTATGAGCTCGAGAGAGACTCTGCGGCATCGCGATTTCTGGTGAGGGCGAAGATTGCGCAATTTGATCCCAAGGACGCGAAGCGATTGCGGTTGATAGACTTTGGGAGAGAGTTGGACGATTGATCTCTCCTCCAATTCAGAGACTGCTCAAAGCTCCAACCGACGCCGACATTTCCTCTCAGGAGCAAGCACTCCTCATAATACAATTATTGCGAATCGAGCTGTTTTCCCCCTTCGATCTTTACTATGAACCACCTGTGGCGGTGCGCGTCTAAAGCAGTCTACAAATCCTTCCTGTCAAAACCGTCTATCCGTAACATTCACGTATCAATACACCCAAGAAGTGATAGTCTCGATGGCCTCAAAAACAGCACGAAGAGTCGGACATTGATGCCAGAACAAACCCTCGGACCCGGGTCACATACAATATATTGCCTAGGACGATCCACGGGGAACCCTCCCTCTATCGATTCCAAGATGTAAATCCTCCTTTTCGATTCCGAAAGACGAGGGTCTTTTCCGGAGCACTCGGCAGCAAGAGGCAGGGAATCCGGGAGCCCACGTGCACGAACCCTCCAAGACGCAATGCTGATGACGAAAGCGGGGGTGTCAACCTCCAACTCAGCAATGATTGACGGCTTTTACCTCGCACAACTCAATATTGACCGCGAAGCATCACACTCCGCGAACTATTGAATTCGGAGATCTTCGCAGGCTTCCTCATCGACTATGTATGATTTTGATTTTCGATTGGAGCTAGAGGCAAGGGCACCGTTGTAAGGAGAGCATGAAGTTCGGTAATTGCCTTCAACGCCCCAATCTGCGTCTCCCAAATACGCCATCTCATCCATCTAGGATACGTCCACCAACCGGTAGTATTCCAGAGGAGGCGTCCCGAAGAGGCCATCAGATTGTCGAAAGCATACGCGCCACCGCATCCCATTCGCCGAAAGGAACATTTCTGAACTTAGGCAAAAAGGCACGATGGTGCTGCATGCAGCACTTTCGATTGCGCATTCGCCGACGGGGTTCACGTGCAGGAACTCTCGTGCTGATGTGCTGTACAGTTTATTTCCAACGTCAACCTACCAGCAACCAGCACCCAGTCTCTCCAGGCTTCTGCTATACGTCGGAAGTTGAAACAGAACCACCACCCAACCAGAATGCAAAGAACGGTGACCTGACCGACACCTGCAGCCTTTCTGCAGTCAGCCAGACGACACAAACATCCCACACCGCATCCCACACTAGTCACGAGCGGGGACCCTACCCAAGTCGACTACAATGCCGAACTCTGCCTCGACTGCCGTTAATATCGCATGCACGTCGACCTCTTCGTCTCCAGTCTAGCATCTACCCGGTGTGCTATTCAGCCAAGGCCTAGCAACCTCACTCCTGAGCTGACAATCAAGAGGGCGACATGCGCCGTAGACGTCCACGAGGTTGCATACATTGGATCGACAAACTCGGTACCATAAGCCGTGACGACTCGCGTGAGGTTCTCGCTAGTCAAAGTGTGCCTGGCAGATTGGGGATATGCAAGATCCGGGGGGTGTATACTTGGGGACTAGCGAGTCAGTGCCGGCCCTATCCGACCATTTAGGCTAGGAAAACGACTTCCAGAGGTTCAGGAAGCTCTGCGGGAGTTTGATGGAAGTGTGGCAAGCAAGGGAGCGAGACGTCACGCAAGGGAAAACATGAGCATTCACGCAGAAGGGTTCAGCTGCGATGACCACGCGAGCCGCTACAGGCCCAGACAAATCGTGGCAGTGCATCATGGAAGTTCCCAAGTCCCCGCCCGTGGTGCAAACTAGAGAAACGACAAAGAAGCTTAACCCCACCTTCCTCGTCAAAACTTGTACAAGGTGAATGGCCCTCTAGTCCTGATGTGGAAGCTCAAGATATCCATCAATCATTCGTTTCCACCAACCTCACTCTCCTACGTGCAAGTATGTGGTACAAACGCCCTACTGCTGTGATCAGCGACAGGTGGCGAATTGCACACGTATACATCGGTATCTTCTTCCGCAAGAGTTTCAGCAGAGTTCCACATATCATCCGTCTGCAACACCGCCGAATCCAGACTTCAGGTACTGACCTAGCCTGACCCATTAATATTTCTCCGCACGCGAACGCGAGCCGCTGTGGCGAAAGACCCACGTCAAGCTATGAGGTGTGTGGCAACCCTGTGGCTCATACGCAACCGTTTGCCCGCAACGGGAAGTCCCAACGGCGATCCCGCTGATCTGATCGAAGATAGACGATGGTGTACCAGTGCTGGATTTGATCTTCACTCATAAGATTTCCAAGGCTTTCTAATAATAATGATAGGGTCTTTCGGCTACGCGAGCACGTCTACGCGTGACGCTGAACGATGTGTTCGTGGTATGATTCATCTAGTCCCTTCGGAGTCCACGACGTTGGGTATCTTATAGGGTGGCGAATACTTCCCGACCTTGTAGACTCCTTCCAAGTCACAGATAGCGAACAAGGAGACCCTGTAAATCAATTCTCAAGATCACCAGGGCCAATAGTCACATCATGACGTGACCAAATCTACTGACAGTTGGCACTTTCACCGACACGACCGCACCTCTGCACCACCGCACCACCGCAATGTGCCCGTCAGAAGGAGCTCTCCCAACCCTACCGTGTGGCTTGACGCTTCCTGACCTGCCCTCCCAACTTTCAATGGTGATTCGCACTCTGGCATGTTTCGAAAAGCGGCCTGGAGGTGTAGTCGAGCGGTCTGAATCATTCTCCTGCATCGACCAAATCGATCAGATATAAAGCATCACGTCTCTAATTGGCCCCCTCTTCGCGCCTCAATCAGCAGAGCCAAAAGTCGACTTCAGTCGAGCGGTGAAGGAGCCCGACAGCTGTCCATCCACCCCCTATGCCTAGAGCCCACTTGAAACCAAAAACAACACGTCGACAAGACCCAGGGCGGGTCGGCCTTCTCACCCGGCTCGACCCAAGCCCTCCTCCTCACCCACCTCCATCCACCCCAGAACAATTGCCAAGCGGTCTTCCCTAGCCGCCCGAGGCCATCAGACACAGACACAGACCCCAGCATCCTCGACCGGCGCGCGCTACAAACACTAAAATGCCCGGTAAAGCCACCCACCAACGAAACCCTCGGGATCCCAGCGACCCAAAGCACCAAGGCCACCCGCCTAGACCCGACCCAGCTCATCCCGCGCCCTCTAACCACAATCTCCAAAGGGATCGAGCGCGCGGGCCGATGGATGCAGGTGCCGAGCCCGGGACACATTAGCTCCACCGCGGCAGAGGACAACGGCGACGACAACGTCGTCGACGACGAGGTTGGGTGGGTAGTTAGAAGCGAGTACCCCTTTCCCCCTTTAGCCTCCCAGTGCCATCAACAACGGCGCAGAATGTAGTTTCCGCACCTCGGAAGCCAGCACGCTGCATGACAGGCGGAGATGGGGCAGACGGAGCCGGATACACATCTGCACGCGGGAGGTAACAGCTGCGGATTATAAATCCATGGTGCCATGGAGTTCGTGCGTACATACTCCACGGTGCACACCCTCCTCCGCGCGGGAGCGAACGCGGCTCCCGCTGCTTATCGGCCCGCGGAGTCGCAACATCACAGATGGCGTACTGTGTACATACGCGCCGCACGGGAGGGCCTTGGGTCGGGGTTGCGGTGACCGTTGCGGATGCGATCCGCGAGCGCAGAGGCGTCGGATCTGCCCTCTCTTGAGGCCGGAGGAGTTATTTGTGGGGATGCCGCTATTGGATTGCTACCGTGTTTCCTACTACAGTTGTCGTGGTTGTTGTTGTTGTTGTTGTTGTTGCTGCTGCAGTGCGGTGGTCGGAACGCATATACACATCCTGCCATATATGGCTTTACACGGGGGTCTCTTTCACGCGCTGTGACTCGCTAGCGCGAGGGGAGGGGTTGATCTTAGGTAGGGCGTTGTGCTGGACTAGGGGAGCGGGCGGACGGGCGTTAGTTGTAGGAAGTGCGGTGAGGTGAGGTGGGAGGGCGAGTGTGGAGTGGCTGGTTGTGTACTGGCGAGAGGACGCGGAGTTTGCGAATTGGAAGAAGAAGAGGAGGAGGAGGAAGGGCTTGATGGAGTTCTATAGGACGTACATGTTTGGGATGACACACATGCGGCTTCAGAAAGAGGGAGGGTGGGGAATGTACGGCATGTAGTCAGGTAGTCAGTCAGGTGGTTGTAGGAATCAACATTTGATATTCGTCCTCTTCCGAGCAGCAAAATGAGACTCGAGTGCAATTGAAAGAACACAATCTCTCTATTCTTGTCGATATAAACCCTTCTTTCCTTCATTCCACCCTCCAAGCCCATTAACACTTGCCTCCAAATCCCGGGGCCGCTGGCTCCACTTGTGTGCGTGTAGCGTTGTATGTGTGCGTCTGTGTGTGGTGTGTGTATACGTAATAATAATAGTAATATCAATAATAATATGTGTTGTTGTTAAGACAATGTAGATGAAAAATTCCATGTAGAAGTGCTTTGCCCCCCTTTCTTTCTCCACCAAAAGACGACAATCTCGGCCGCTGTTTCATTCAAAAGAATCTCCAAAAGGGGGGTAAAAAAGGGTAATGGGTATCGTTAAAACAAAAGTAGTTTGACCAAAACAAACACGAATGAGTAAGAAAAGTTCGGCTCCAAGAGAGCTATGGTATCTTCGAATCAGAAAGGGTCCAACGCCGTTGGGGTGAAGTGGGTCAATCAATCAATCAATTAATCAATCAATAGATCAGTATCCTGTATCCATCCAGCATCCAAATTTCTCCTGAAAAGCGACCAGCCAGCGCTTCGGGTTGTGCGAATAGTACAGGTGTCATTAAGGTATGGTCATTAGGGGGTAATATCTGTCGAGGTAGGGACCGGTGTGGGGTTGAGGCGGGGGCGGGACGTTGGGTGGGACGTTGGGTGGGACGTTGGGTGGGACGTTTGACCGATGGCATTATTGGTATGCATGCATTCAGAAGAGAAGCCGGAGCTCGTAGCCTGTCGAGTTCACGTTTTCGGCGACACTAATATCGCCATCCACCTGTATGTCCGTCGGGCCCGCGTCCCACTCGCGCTTCATGGGTAGCGTTGCAATTTCGTGGAATTCGGCCGTCATGTCCTGTTGTTCGGGGATCTCTTGGACCGCATCGTCGTCGATAAGAATTTGCAACCCTTTTTGGTTGATTCGGATGGTTCGGGTGACTTTTGTGGGTTCAATATTGATCTTCATTGCGATTCCCCCAACGAGTGCCTTCACCGTGCGGTCCATCAGGTACACGGCCCTGAAATAATTATCGTCCGGCTGTTTCCCGGCGATCCTGGGTTGAACGAAGAAACAAGCAACTGCAATGGGACTATTATTAGCATATGATGTATTGCGAACATTGGAAGGAATCGTACCTGGCTTTAACATGGGTTCGGGTGGCGGTTGATAAGTCTGATCGACGCCTAACGCTTCGATCCACCCAGAAAGGGAATGATCGTCAGTGTACGGGCGCTGAACCTTCGTCGGGATGTCGGACCCTGCAGTAATGGTCGCGAGGGGTTTGAGGTCGCTTGTTGCTGTCTGGGGTAGACTTCTCCATTCGTTCGACGACATTCGCGTCACGGGCACGAACGGAGGTGGTGGTTGGAAAGTGGAGCCCCGACGCTGCTCAGAGTGCAGAGATTGCGAACTCGGCGTAGGCGACACAATGGAAGATGTCGGTCCAGTATGGATGCTGTGTTTCTCCCACATTGTCGTGTCAATGTTGGTATCGATCTTGGCCAACTCTTGAGGTGTTCCGGACAGTTGCACAGGATGTAGATCCGGATCGTCGTGCTCGTCTCCCTTCAGATAGAGGACGCTTGCAGGTCTGGTCGAGCTGAACATGTCTTGAAGAGTAGCCAGCTTGAGATGCAAGTCCTCTTCAGCCGGAGCACGGCCACCAGACACTGAGCTTGCTGATGACATTGACCATGTTCTCTTGTGCTTTGGAACCTTCCCGGGTCGTTGGGGAGCGGTAGATTTCGATATAGATCCGCTGCGCTTTCGCTTTCCAAAATCCTTCATGCCTGACTCGGCTTGAGCGATCTGTTGCTTCAATTTGTCGATGGTCTTCTTGACGTGTGCAATGTCGTTTGACAGCTTTCGTTCGGCCCCGTGATCTCGGAAAAGCTTCACTTTGCAGTAGCAGAGCTCCTTTGCGGTCTCCGGTGGTGATCCAGGCACACTCGTGAGTAATTCGGTCTTTGCGCATAAGCGAACGGGGATTCCCTTGACGCCCTTGGAGTGGCTGAAGTCGGTGGACAAGAAGTTGAACCGTACGGCGACGGAGCATTCTGGGGCGCTGTTGTGAACGGGTGTCCAAGTCACACAGAAACCATCGAATGAGGAGGATTCGAGTTCGATTTTTGGTCGTCCCTGCACATCTCCACCGCCGACCTGGCTTGGATCAACGAATTCGACGGCTTGGAGACGCCCTCCTCTTTGATGGGCTTCGTTGGTGCCACGGCCTTCTTTCCACAACTGCCAGCACGATGCCGGACGAGCTCGTTGCTGTTCATCCTCGAACGAGATGCGGATGAAAGTCCTGTACTTGACTGGAACCGCTGACTGGGCAGGAGCGGTGTCGACCAATGCAATTGAATAGGCTTGCCCTTTGTTGAGATACGTTACTGGGATTTCGTCTGAAGTCTTGATCATGGCTGTCGGTGCGTTCAGAGTAACGTGATATCGGAAACTGCGGCATATTAGCGGCTTGTCCATTTCGATTCGACAGCCACACAGAGTTGGTCACTGTGATGGCTACTACTCACTTCTGGTTCTGCTGATGCGAGAGCGCGGGTTGGAGGTTGTCATTAAACGTCTGAGGCGTAAAGCCCAGCAAGGGCGAATTCTCTTGCATTTCGACATCATGCATGGCATTGTCCATGGGCGAGTTCTCATGGGTCTGGGCAAGCGGAGGGTGTTCGAAGGGTGAAGGCCCATGGGTGAACTGATGCGGCGCAAAGGCGGGCGCATGTTGAGATTGGAGAGCAAAAGGATTTTGGGTTGGGAAATGATGATGGGTTCCCAGGGCGTGAGGATTGAAGCCGTGCAAATGGCTGCTGGGTCCGGAATGGCCAGCATGCACGCTGGCCTCGGAGGCGGCCAGCGAGAGGGGAGTTCCTAGGCCAAAGCTGAAGCCGGGGGTGTGCAGGTCGCCAGCCTGACTGTGATAGAGGGTGTTGGTGCCGCTTGGAGTGGGAGTGTAGTATCCAGGCGGTTGGTTAGCGAACGAGGTGAAAGCATAGCTGTTTGGGTCGAGAAGGGAAGGCGTAAATCTCCAGGGCTCGGGGTTTGGGCGCGGCGTCGGGTCCTGGTCCTTGATATCTTCCTGGTCGGCGAACTGGCTACAATGCAAGACAAAGTTAGTTTTCCGTCTTCAAGTGCTGCGATGGGGGCCTGGAGCCGGTGCAGCTCAGGCGGGCGGGCGCATCTGCGAAAATGGCGCGGGCTTGGCCAGCGCATGCCGCCCGCTGAGGCGCGAGACTCGAGGAACGTACCGATTGTGATGTGCTACGTCGAGCGCATCGGTGAGCGACGTGGTGGTGGGGTTGTTGAGCGTCTCCGCGCGCGTGGTCGCAGCGAGATGCGGAAAGGTGTTCTTGAAGGTCTGAAGCAACTCCTCACCTGGCTTCTGCGAATTGGTGCTGGACTCGGGTTAGGTACACGACGTCTTGGGCGGGTCGGGTAGTGGGCGGGCAGCCACGACACGGCCA